>OVAF01000568.1:22271-36964 GCA_900406245.1 Odontarrhena argentea | reverse complement strand
GTCATTGGTCCTGGATTAATTATTGGAACATCTAAGCTTGGTTCGATGTCCTCATCACAAGCTGAACGACAACAACTTATCTCTGGCATAAAATTCTCGAGCTTTGGTCCTTCCATTACTCACTTACTCTTTGCTGACGATAGTCTATTCGTGTGTCAAGCTTCCTCCTCTCAAGTGCAAAATTTCAAAAACCTTCTGGAGTTCTACTGCACTTTCTCGGGCCAAAAAATCAACTTCGACAAATCCTCTATTACTTTTGGTTCTAAAGTTGATGCTGATATCATTCTCTCCATCCAAAACACATTAGGAATTGAATTCATAAACTTGGAGGTGATGGCAAATACTTAGGTCTGCCTGAAGCGTTCTCAGGATCTAAGTTTAAACTTTTCTCATATCTCCAAACCTCCCTTAAAGGCAAAACTACCAATTGGTTCTCTAAACTCTTATCTCATGGTGGGAAGGCTATTCTTCTTAAATCTGTTGCCTTAGCTCTCCATGTACACGCCATGAGTTGTTTTCAGCTCCCCTTAACCACTTGTTCTAACCTTTCTAGTGCTATGTCCTCTTTCTAGTGGAACTCCTTGGAAGAACAACAAAAAATACACTGGATTAGTTGGGACAAGCTATGCCTTTCTTTGGAAAATGGAGGACTAGGCTTTCGAGATATTCACTTGTTCAATCAAGCTTTACTTGCAAAGCACTCTTGGATATTGATTAATGAACCTGAATTTCTCTTTGCTAGATTCTTCAAAAGCAGATACTATCCCAACTCTGAATTTCTAGATACTACTAAGGTGAAACACTCTTCTTTTGGTTGGAATAGTATTCTTTTTGGCAAGAAACTTTTACAGTCTGGACTTGTTAGACACATAGGTAATGGCCTGCCTACAATGGTATGGCTTCATGAATGGCTTCCCGACCCGAATCATCGTACTCCCTGGAGAAAAAATTCCTTTTTCAACCTACATCTAAGGGTTTCTGCTTTGATCAACCCTATATCTAGGCATGACCAAAACCAAACTGTAACCGTATTTCAGACCGTAACCGTACTGTTTATAAACCGTAACCGGACCGTAACCTTATAAAACGGTTAAAATCTTAACCGTTAACCGTAGTTTGATATGGTTAAAAAATTTGTTAACCATAACCGTTAATTAAACGTTATCGTATAAAACCGTTGGTTAACCGTACGGTTAAAACCGTAAAATTATAACCGTAACCACTTATAAAAATGAATATAAAGATTAACTTTTTGCCTAATTGATTATATACTTTTTTAGGATATAACATATGATACAAATAAAATAAATGAGTTAGAGTATTTGTATTTAATTAAATACCTATAATTAGATGAAGTTAAAAATAAAATAAAAGAGTGTTGATCAATAAAGAAAAATATAATAAAGAATTGGAAATGTAGTATAGTTGTGATTTGTGAATTTAGTTAAACAGTTAGTTTTTAAATACTAGATTCCGACCCAAAAAAAAAAAAATTAATACTATATTTTTTTCATTTAATTAAGGATGTTTTTTAAGTACACTTACAAAATGTTTAAAAAATGAAAAATATACATACAATTATTGATTGTATCGACTACAAATTGAAAAAGCATATTAAAACAAAGTGTAGCCATATGTTTTTTCAATTTGGTAATAAATAATAATAAAAAAATCTAAACTTTCAAAATAATCTTATAATAGTGAAATACTCTTAAAAACATATAATGATAAAATATCAATATAATTATTATCTTTAACAACTATTTTATATATTTCATTTCATTAAACATGTGATTATTTAATTAAAACCGTATACTAACCATTTTATAATAATTTAATATACGTAACCATATCTTACCGTAACCGTATTAAACGTATTCGTTTTGAACCGTAACCGTTCAACCGTATATTAAATGGTTAAGGTTAAGGTTAATAAATATTCATAACCGTAAACGGCGGTTATATAACCTTAACCGTATTAACCTTAACCGTGGTCATGCCTACCTATATCTGGTTGTTGGGATTCATCCTCTCTAAGACAACATTTTTTTCCCCACGACATCAAGCTAATTTCCTCCCTTCATCCTATACCCAATCGCGCTGACTCCTGGTCCTGGAAATTTCATCACTCGGGTTCATATACAGTTAGTTAGATCTGGTTTTCAGAAAGCACTTGCTAACAAAACTGCTTCTGAATTCCCTTTTGCTACCCAACAACCTTCCATAAATGATCTCAAAAACTCTGTATGGACCATTCATGCACCATACAAAATCCAATTCTTTCTGTGGAAAGCTCTCAGTTCAGCTCTTTCAGTTTCTTCTAAGCTTCAACAAAAGGGACTCAAATTCGATTCACGGTGTCAACATTGCGGTTTTGAGGGTGAAGATAACAATCACGTCCTTTTCTCTTACCCTGCTGCCAGGCTTATTTGGGCCCTATCTGACATTCCCAGTCCAAAAGGTGGATTTGATTTAGTATCCGTGCACTCTAATATTCATTTTTTTGATAACTCTCCTGAAGAAATCTCCTTCGAATTCAGATTATATAAGAACAATTTCTTGGTGTCTTTGGACAATTTGGAAGAACCGCAATCACATTACCTTTCAAGGCCTTAGGTTCTGTCCTCTAGAAACAATTCATAAAATTCGCGAAGACACTGAAAATTGGTTCTTAGCACAACAATCGTATGCTGAATGGAGGGCTTCAAAAAATCAAACACAACAAGCCACATCCCCTCTCTGGAAGCCCCCTGCTCCGTCTTGGATCAAATGTCATAGTGGACTGTCCTGGTCAAAAAAGCATCTCTTGTGTGGAAGTAGCTGGATTGTACATGATGCTTTAGGACATACTTTATTGCACAGCCGGAGCTCTTTCCCTAATATCCTTTCATCACATCAAGCTCTTCTCACCACTCTTAGTTGGACTTTTGAAAGCAAGCTCTCTCACTCATTCTTCAAGGTAGTTTTTGTGATTTCTTCGCATAACATTGCCAATGCAATCTCAAACCCAAAAGCTTGGCCTGCCTTGGCTTCTCTAGTCTTTCGAATCACTTCTCAGCTTTATCCCTTTCAAGCTTGGTGCTTTGAATCTTCTCAAGACACCACATCGAAAGCAGCTCATTGAATTGCTACCAGTGTAACTTCTGATTTTCGTTTACAGTCTTATGTAGCCTCAGGACCGCCTTCTTGGCTTGCTTCCCTTTTTCATTAGATTTCTCTATCTTCTTTCTCTGCTCTCCCTCCTCTGTTTCTTCTTCTTATTGTCTTCTTGTTGTATTGTCCCTTCTTTATTAATAAAATTAATCGAGTTAAAAAAAAAATGTAAAAAGGGAGAAAGTGTAATCTCCTTAATATAAAAGGAGAGTTCTTAGGCTGCTCTTAGGGTAATCACGTCAGCACAAATAATCTGAATTATCTAGACCGTTAGATATGCCAGATCATAATTCTACATCTTTGATTCTCAGCCGTTGGATCTCATACTGTCTATCTTAAAAAAAAACATTAATCTCAAACCATCGGCTAAATTACTCCACGGCGTTCTTCGTAGCCCTGGGCATTCGGATATTCGGTTCGGTTCTGGGCGGGTATTTCGGGTTTTGGATATTTCGGGTTTAGAGAAATGAGCCCCAATCGGATATATTTGAATTTCGGTTCGGGTTCGGGCGGGTAATTTCAGGTTTCGGGTGGGTTCGGGTATTAATTTCGGGTTACCTAATATACTGGGTATTTGTAACCAAATATACTCTAAATACCCGAAATACATGAAAATACTATGTCAATATCATATGCGAGAATCTGAAATAACCAAGATAATTTCGGATTATCTAGTATACTCTAGTTTTTTGTAACCAAATATACTCTAAATATCCAAGATACCCGAAAATACTATCTCAATATCATTCAAAAGCTTAAGTAATTTGTGAAAGTTTAGGGAAAATCGTGAAATGGGAAACAAACAATAAACCCTATGTCGGAAGTGGGATGTACGTTCGGGTATTTTCGGGTATCGGGTATTACCCGATAATACCCGATACCCGAGAGTAAATGAAGCTCATACCCAAACAGTTAATTTTTCTTGATCTATACTAGTTTCGGTTTGGGTTTTTCGGTTCGGTTCTGGGCGGATATTTCGGTTCCGGGTATTATGCCCAGGCCTAGTTCTTCGTCTTCCATCAGTTTCAGAAAATCCATTCGTTGGATCTCACACTGGAACAATTTTTTCTTTCACACCTATAATATCTCTTTCTATTTCGACACTCGACATTGTCAGTCGTTGTGAATTCTGTCAAATGCATAACGTTTCTTAGGGCGCGACTGGTTCAAACGCTGCGGGTGCGGAAATTTGCTGAAGCGGGCGGGTGCGGTTTTGAGCGTTATTAGGCGATATACACGACTGGTGCCGCGATTAAAAATTGGTGAATTTGCGGAATTATTATGACTGGTTGCCAGCGGATCTAATAGCGGTTAGTATATATTAATAAAACAAAAAATATTTAAAATTATAAAAACACAAAAAATTAAATCATCTTATTATAATAAATTTATAAAATCAATAATTAAACATTATTAATATGGTTGGTAAAAATAAAAACCATCATTAACACCATCAGTTTTTTTTTCTTTTTTGATAATCTAACACGTGTCACTTTTTAAATTGGCAGTGAATATTCAATTATTATTATTTATTTATTACGATAAATAAATTCTAAAAAATACGAAAAATAAAAATTCAAAATAAAATTACAAAATAAATTTAAAATTTAAAATTTAAAATTTTAAAAATAGGAAATTAAAATAAAAATTAGAGAAATAAATATAAACATTGAGAATAAATAAAATATTAAAAATAATAAATCATAACAAAAATAATAATATAAAAAAGATATATGTTTGAAAAGAATATATATAGTAAATACATGTAATAACTAAAATACAAAAAAAATATAAATTGAGTTCATATAAAAAACAAACATATAAATTATTTTTTCAGTTACAAAATAATAAAATAATAATAATTTTATTTGTTTGAAAAGTATTTATTAAAATTTAAATTATAAAGAAATTTGAAATTGAGAATTTTAAATATATAATAATGAACTCTTGTAAGATTAATCTTGTTCATTCTTATATCTCTTTTATTTTTCCGAAAACATATTTCTTTTATTTTTTTTTGTTATGATTTTTAAACTTTATTTTTTCTTCTATTCAGTTTTTATGTTTATTTTTCTAAATTTTATTTCAAATTTCAAATTTTATTGGGTTTTTTTTTTATTTTTTTTTTCATCCACCTGCAACCGCCCGCTAACGCAAACGCTAGAGAAAATGAGCTTTTAGTTGCTTTTAGTTTTGAGGGAATATTAACGGTATAAAACGATAAAATGCGATTCGCATGATTGTTTTGAAACGCTAACAACAGCTACCACCCGCAAACGCAGCGTTTGCGGGTGATAGCGGGTGAACCAATCACCACCTTAGGAGTAGAGGAATCATAATCGAGATTGGAGAGGTAGAGTAAGAAAGGAGGAAAAGTCGTCGGATTGTTGGAATCCGATTAGGGTTTCGATCGTGATGGGTGTGTAATTGAAATCTGAAGTGGAATCTCTGTTTTGATTCAGAAGATGGAAAAGAGGAGAGCTATGATGAAAGAAGAGGGAAGCAAAGGTGATTTCATTTGATTTTTTGATGTTTTGATTGATTGGTCATTTTGCTATCTTTCTATGGCTTTGATTACGTAGATGGTGAAAAAGTATATGTAAGTTTTGGCTCCGGGATTTGATAGTTTCAGATTTGATCATTAGTTTCTGAGATTTGCTACTAGTCATTTTCCTTTTTTCAAATTAATGTTTGACATAATTTTTTTTCATCGACGGGTTTGATGAGAAGAAGTTCGGGACTCATCAGTTTCTTCTATGAAATTTCAGAAAATCTACAAGCTTCTAAAGCTTGATTGTTCCATGTTTAAATCGTTTCAGATCTCCTCAAAGACAGATTGAACGTTTCTTCTCTTTCACGATTTTGAAGACATGTGATACCTTCTCCTTCACAGCTTTGAACTAAACGACCATGATCCGCTTTGTCTCAGATCGAAAACAATGTCTCATTCTGCTGTTTCTCAGGTCAGATAAAGCTTGCTTTTCGTTTCCTAATTGTTAGTCAGCGATTGATTTTCACTTGATCCTGGTGATTCTGGGTCAAGGGTTTTTTTATTTCTCTGTTTGATTAGGAATTTGATCTAGGTTTCTCAAGAGTCGTGAAGGCGATGAAAGAGAGTCTTTGGGCTCTTCACACCAAAACCGTCGTCGAGGTTAAATCCCTCGAGAAGGTTCTCTCTTAAACGTCTTTTGTCTGTACAATTTTACCTTTACTCCTGAATTGTGGTTCTGAGGTATTTGCTTAAACCTCTTGGAGCTTTACTTGAAACAATAATGAGATGTGCTTCTTACCTCACTTCATTTTAACTTCTTTTTTCAAGGTTGTTTGTTCATTATCTAATGAAAACTTTGCTTTAGATGAATGCGCTAGAAAACTTTGGACGAATGCGTGAAGGCCAATGTCTACCTCGATTCTTTGGCAAGCACAACATATTCACCATTACTAGAGCGTATGTCTTTTTCATATCGCCAAGTGCTTTGTGTGACTTCATATCAATTGTGTTTGTCCAGAAAGTTGACTTGAATTGACTTTTGTGTGACTGTTTTTTTCTGAAATAAGGATAGTAGAAGAAAAGTAGAAGACCCTGAATTGCCCGAGGCCATTCGTCTCACTGTCATCAACAATATGCTTGAGTTTCATCCTGTAAACTACTTGCATCCTCTCTTTTTAAATTTTTCTATCTCCCAGGATTTTGTCAACTCACTTATTGCTTCTTATTTAGACCAAGAATCCAGTTCTCAATTGGCAATGGGAGCAGCTTTTGGTCTTCTTCCACCAAATGAGGAGGTAAGAATCATAAGTCTGAGACTGTCTTTAACCTGTCTTCTGGAACGCCTGCTTTCTTTACATATGATATAAGCGTATCGCCTTTGTTGCTTAGCGTCTATTGTTTCTTAAAGGTTCATACTGATGTATTTCAAAATTCTCTGTCTGAGATTCAGAATGCGAAAGGTATTATGGACTTGCTTGCGGAAATGTTGAGTGCATTAGAACCAGGGAATAAGGAGGTAATGCGAATTAACTGCAGAGAAAGATAATTGCAGTAATATGCTGTTATGTGACTTTATATTTGCTTATGATTCTTTCTTTGTCTTTTGGTTAAATCCTTTAAGATAATTTACTATTATTACCTATGTATCATCATCTTAAAATAAGCTGAAATTCGTTGTATGAGATGAGCTTCGACATTACCGTATAAGAAGCTACAACACTAATTCTTTGGAATATTGATGAAGAGTTCGTGAAGAACCGATCAAATGAAATCCCAACTCCACTAATAATTCACTAGTCGTTGTAGTGTAGTATAGGTATCGATCCACGGAGACTAGGTGCTAACGCAATAGGCTATAGAGAACCTTAATTAAGCTAAACAAACCTTAATTTTGAGGATTCAATAATTTAAAACTACTAATATAGGGATAAAACTACTAATCAAACCTTAATCAAAATGTAAATAGCAAGTGAGAATAGTAAACAAGTTCAGTAATATGAGAAAGCATTGAGTATTGGGCACTAGTAATTGATTTGGGGGAATTAGAACACTAATCAATGATATTTAAGACTAACAAGACACTATCATGGAACATGAGACACTAATTTGGTCATAATCCACTTTCGTGCAATTAATTCCCTATCTTGATTAGCTAAGTTCACTAACCTTTCGAATTGTGAGTTAACTAATCAAGAAGCAATTCATAAAACAAGCTCATTAAGTTCACTAATCACCCTAACATCATATATCTATGGCTAGGGAAGAAAAGCTAAACAAAATCTAGTTCTAGCATTTCATCGAACACTTTTCGGGCCTCATGAAATCCTTGATTTCAGTCCTTGGTTGGCCAAGCCAAAGCTAGCATTAAGCACAAGACAAGTTTATAGAATCATGTCTAAGCCTAAGCCCATCACTAATTACTATTAATTCTAAGTTCCCCTAATCTACTAGCCCAATACTCAACTAATGGATCTACTCACTCATGGTGATTTGAACAACAACAAGTGAGTTTTGGTTAAGCATAATGAAAGATTGAGATTAAGAAGATGATTTAAAACAAGAGTGTTAAAATCACAAACCAAATCTCAAGCATACAAATGCTTAAAGATCAAATCTTTCTCAAAAACTTAAAACTTTGTTCTTGGATGTAGAGTACAATGATAAGAGAATAAGATGATGTGACAACACATCTAGGTTCAATGTTTATATAGTAAGGAAGCTAGGGTATCCTTGGTTTTCAGCAAACCAAGGCAATTAAAATCAGAAATCAGAAATTGGATCCGGTTTGGCTAAACCGGATCTGATTTTGGTTCAGGAATTTATGATTTTACCGGGGTGCCTGGGCGGTATTTCACCCCGGTAAAATCACTGGCCTCATTTTCTCGTCCCATCTTGAAAATATCGTGCTGGCTTGCCCGGTATTTCTCCCCGGAAAAGCTGTTATGCATCAGATTCATCTCTGAGCCAGACGGACCTCTCTTCAGTGTTTTCCTTGTAACTTCGTCATGCAAACTCGGATTTGGATGATTCCACCTCCCACAGATAGCTGCTTCAATTCTCTGTCTTTTCCCAAAATTTCAGCTTTAAAATTCAAGGATAAGGCTTCCATCCACCAGCTTCTTTAGACCCCTTGGCTTGGATCCTTCGGATGACTTTTGCTCAAACTCCCCAAAACCTTCATGACTCCACTCCAAACCTTCATGTGCCCTCTCTAGACACTCCCAAGCAACCTTTTAGCACCTCTCCACATCTTTCCTCCATTTGGTACCTAAAAGTAATGCAAATGCCATGCAAAAGACTAAAATGCAATCCTAGATGCCTAAATTAATAAAATATGCAAAACTTGGAAATAAATGCTAAAAACCTATTATGAATGCAATGGATCCTATTCTAAATGCTCAAAGAAACATGCTAAAATATGCAATATTTACATGTTATCAAATATCGTTAGTTTTGTGTGCCATGCGTATGTTTTAGGAGATTCACATCAGCTATAGAATATTACCTCTTAAATCTTAAGTGAAATTCATCAGTTTTTGGAACATAAGACATGAGACTTTGATTGTTCGATTTATCTTCGTGTGTAAATACTGATTATTCTTACCGTGGCAGGGTCTGTTTAGCTTCTACTTCAATGTGGAATGCTATTTTGCGGCAATCTTTTGGCATGCAGTTCCTGTTGGAAGAGAACCAGAAGTAATGGTAGGGGCTCTGCGAATGGAAAGAGAGGAAAAGTTGTGCCAAAGGGACAAAAGGTCGAGTCTTCTGCGATAAGGTCTGTTATATTTACGTATACGTATTTAAATTAATGTACACATACGCTAAAACACATCGACACATTAAAATCTTCATGTCTCCGGTTTGTTTATTATGGAGTTGGACTTATAACATAGAGAGCAACTATAGAAATAGTTGCATTGTTGTCTTGCTATGATTTTGATGGTTTAAAGAACCCATTTACATTTACAGCAAGTCTAAAGCCAAGACTAAAGAGGTCAAGAAGCATACTACAAAGCATGTACGTGAGAGAAACTGCGGCCTCTCAAATGTCCAGGAGGTTACAGAAAAAGCCGGATGGTCTGGGAAAAGGGCCAACGAGGTCCTTGAGATCCGGCAAGAAGATTATTGTATCAAAGGCTGCCTCTAATGAGGTCCTAGAGGTATTTGTGATGTATTCATTGTATTGTATGAACAAATATGCTACTGATCTCGGTGTTAGAAACGACTTGATCAAGATTCGTATTGAAGATTTGGTTCTGAATCTTGGCTTTAAAACTTGCAAGAAAAAGATGAGAGCTTTTGATACCAGCATCTCCAGGTTGTCACAAAGTCTATTATTTTTTTTTGTTTTTTTTAAAGACTTATTTGAGAGCTTTTGATACCAGCATCTCCAGGTTGTCACAAATTCTATTATGTTCATGGAAAGATACATAAACTGGCCAATGTTTAGTTGAGCTCTTATTTTCGTCCACTTAGTGGGGTTTGTTGTTTGTGCATTTTCAAGAGTTAATTTTTTATTCTTAGATTTCTATCATTCCAAGTCGCAAAATAAGATTACCATCTTTTCTTTACATAAACCGATCTACTTAAAACATTTTCCTAAATTTAAAGGTCTGCAACTAGCGAACTATAAAACAAAACCTTATTTACAAAAAATCAAGGCATACATAAATTTAAGGGAAGTCCGTGAACCGACAAAATTATTTGAGGTGATGCATATTCTTTTTTTTTTCATCTAAACTTGTTTGATTAAACCATAAAGATACACATAGCCCAAACAAGGGAAGCATCACATGAAACTAAACCCAAAACAGGGAAACCAACTGAAACTAAAACCAAAACCAAAGAGAAAATACATAGCCCAAACAAGGGAAACGAAAGCCCAAACGAGGGAAGCTGGTGGAATCGAAAGCGAACGCCCAAACGAGGGAAGCTGGTGGAACATACACTTGAACAAACCCTTGAAAATTTGCTACAATAAACCTTGGTACCCAACAACACAAGCCTTGACCGCAGAACCTGAAAATCTAGAACCAAACATCTTTGCTGAATGAGATTGAGGATTGTGACACTAGAAGCTTCCCTATCTATTGATGTCGACAAGGTGACTTCAAATAGCCGGTTAACAGGCCTAAAAGCAACACCAAAGAGTCGAAGCCACGAGAAGACAAAGGAACAATCCCTCTTCGAAACCAGAACTTACCCACTCCTTGGGATTAGGAAACGCAAAGCAAAGAGAGAACTAGACAAATTCAGGACTACAATCCTAACTCAGGCCGATGAACACCAAGAGTACACAACAAAAACTAACAGAGACCAATACCAAACTATTCAAAGAAGAACTACAGAGAAGGCAGGGTAAAACCACAACCAAAAGCAAAACTAGGAGAGAAGCGACCACACCGAGAGAAGCGAAGGCGATAACCACCACTCCGTCGCGCCATAAAGTGGACGAAGCCAACTGACTCCACCCCTAAGCGTCGGAGACCAGCCCTCAAGAACTCCTGATGAACACCGCAATCAAGATCTGAGGAAGCCACCAACACAAGCACGCCGGAGTACCAGACCACCACACACCACGATTAGATCCTAAAAGCAAAGGCCTTCACCGCCAAAAAAAAGGAGTAAGACAGGTGAGGAAGCCGAAGGAAAAGAAAAGAGAAGCAATGGGAGCCTTTCCCGGCAGCGGTGAGGAGCACTGGCCACCCGGAAGGCCAAAACCAGAAGAAATTTAGTTTGCGGCTGAGAAGAGTTGAGAGAGAAATTAGGGCGACGCCCTCTTTCAAGGTGATGCATATTCTCTCCAATTCTTTCCATTTCGATCATTACAAAATATCTTTATAATAAAGTAAGGTTTCCTCAAAACTCAAGCTTTGAGAAGCTGCCATGTGTCCCTCTCTTAATTACCTTTGACCATATCAATTTTTTTTTATTAACCTATTGCAAGAAAACTAATTAATCATTTGTATTTTAGAAAACAACAACAATTTATTTAAAATGAGTTAAATAGACAAAATTACTACATCAATGAGTCAAAGTTATCATTTTTCTTTATTATAACACTCTAATAATGATTAAAATGTCATTATTATTATTTCAAAACTTGAAACCAATATATAAAAAAAAAAAAAAAAAAACGGGATCATACACTTTTGCATTCTATTTAAATTTTAATTTATGTAGGAAATAATTGCTATAATTAAACTTTGGCATTTCAATTAGTTATGTTACATTTTATAATTATTTTTTCAAAATATTTATGGATGTTTAGTTGTAGCTATAAATAAATTTCTGAAGCTTTAAAATGATCACTTTTAAAAATGACAAACAACGAACAAAAAAACTTATAAGATTGTAGGCTTAAAATGGACTACTAAAACACTTTAAATCTAATTGTACAAAATTCCGACATCTCAACCAATTACCTGTATGGAAAATAGTACATTAAATTAATATAAATGTATATATGCAATCACAATTTTAATTTGATGTTTTAGACAGTTACAAATTATATATTAATAACCTGTTGACCCAAAATGAATACCAATTTATTAATATTTACTGCTAAATTATAATGATATAAAAAGGAGAATCACTAAAAATATTTTATACAAATTTACATTTCCATCATGTAAAATTAATAATTTGTTTGCATTTGAAATATTTATCGTTCCATTATTTATTTTTAAATTTATCACATATAGCTGAAAAAATATAATTTCTTTTTACATTGGGTACATATATTTTTTATGCCACAAACTGAGAGATTTTGGATTTTTTGCATATACATTTTTCAAGACTGAAATAAACCACTTTTAGTGTATGCAACAAAATTAAATTGCTTATGTTGTTTTCACTAAATATTATTTTGTTCAAACATAGACAAAAAGAAAAAAACCAAAACATATTCTTCAGCTTTGAAAACACACATAAAATGTATTATCTACAAATAAAGTGATAACATATCATATGACTAACAATATTCATGATGCTAAAAAATAATTATATTCAAGATTAATATTTCACGCAACACGTGAATCTTCTCTAGTTATATATATATTGAAGGTGGCCAATTTTTTTTTTCTGTTTAAGTATTCACAAGTGTTGTAGCCACCTTATTATGTGTTGTCATTGAAGGTTTCTTTTGATTTTGTTTTTTAACAAAGAAGTCAAAAAGAAATATTCTCCATGTCTTTGATTGGAAAAGATTAATTTAAATCTATAAAGAAGGATTTTCGGTTTAAGTTAGTCATAGTCTTTTTAAAAAAAAATCGATGTCAATCTCAATTTTTTTGTTCTTTTTTTTTTTTTGTACTTCATACCGTAATGATGTTCTCATCAAAATTTAATATATCCTAAATAAAAATATTTATGTCAATATATCATATATATATACAAAAGTTTAGAAGGTTTAACTAACACTTTTCTAATTTCGTTTATTTGTTGGTATTGTATAGCTTTATATAATATAAAAACATCAACAATGAATTGCAAAAATGTGAAAATGAGAAGAAATATGCAATAAGAGACAATGCACGAGAAAAGATAAAACCGTTTGTGTTATTTAAAAAAAAAAACTACCAGATACAGTAAAAGTTACCAGAAAATTTTGTACAACTCAAATAAATAAAATATATTTTTTTATATCATCTGTGCGTAGCGCGGATATAAGAACTAGTTACAGTAAAATCTCTATAAATTAATAACATTGGAACGATGAAATTTTATTAATTTATCGAAATATTAATTTATAGAAATATTATTTGGTTCATTAACTACTTTTGGGATCGAAAAAACTTATTAATTTATCGAATATTAATTTAAATAGGTTATACTGTATATTTGAAAGTAAAATACAATTATTTTGGGCTTTGTTTTCGTTAACTTAAGTTAACTAAAAATACAATAATTTTCTTTCTAGTTGGGCCGTTATATTTGAAGCAGTCAAGCAGGCATGTCGCATCACCAACATTCGTCCAAATTAAATTTTATAAAATGAGAAAGATCTCGACTTTGACTTTTTAACACATCCAAACTCTCCGTATCTCTTCACGTCAGCTGTAATATATATATATATCTCCAACATATTCTCTGCCAAATCAATCAAAAGGCAACACTAAGAAATCTGAAGTTGTTGAAGATAGATAGATCAATCGATGGAGAAGGAAACTATCTCTTCAGCCAAACAGACCATTCCACTTCTCACTCCATTCTCAATGAAATTTTTAAATCTTTCTCACAGGTTCTTCTTAATCTTTATCCATATGTAAACCAAACTCCAGATTAATTACCTTAATTTGAATCAAAATCCAGGATTGTTATGGCACCGATGGGGAGAATGAGAGCGTACGGTAACGTTCCACAACCTCAAGCTGCCTTGTATTACTCTCAGAGAACAACACCAGGTGGTCTTCTCATCTGCGAAGCGACCGGAGTTTCTGAAACCGCCATGGCGTATAGTCTTTGAATTTACAACTAGTAGTTACCATAAATTAAAGTTGACTTGTCTTTTTTTTGGTATATAGGTTCTGATTTTTGTGTAATTTCTACTCTGGAAGGTATCAAAACATTCCAGGGATATTGAAGAAAGAACAGATAGAAGCATGGAAGCCTATCGTTGACGCGGTTCACTCAAAAGGAGGCATCTTCTTTTGCCAGCTTTGGCATGCTGGTCGTGTTTCTCATCGAGGTTTGTAAGAAAACATTCAGGCCATATCTTGCTTCTTCTTTTTATCATCCATTTACGTTATGGATCATAGTTTGATATTTTGAACACCACGCACATCAGAAATTTAGATATTCAACTGGATTTTACTTTATGTAGATAATCAACCAAATGGTGAAGCCCCGGTTTCTTCAACGGATAAGCCACTTGCCGAAGATGCGTCAAATGAGTTTACACCTCCAAGACGACTAAGAACCGATGAAATCCCCACCATTGTTAACGACTTTCGTCTCGCTGCAAGAAACGCAATCGAAGCTGGTAAAAACTAAAACCTCGAAATTGATTCAAACAAACCCAAAACGCAAAGTTGTCAACTTCTTAACA
>OVAF01000568.1:0-22258 GCA_900406245.1 Odontarrhena argentea | reverse complement strand
CTTATTATTCAGAAACTGGCATGTGTTTATGATTAGGAACATCATAAATTTCCTTCATGGCTCACTAGAGAACCGAACCAGATTCGTTTTAGAAATAGTCGAAGCAGTAACAAACGAAATCGGACATGATCGTGTCGGAATCAGACTCTCACCGTTCGCTAATTTCATGGAATCTGGAGATTCAGACCCACAAAAACTAGGTCTTTACATGGCTAAATCTCTAAACCAATTCAATCTACTCTACTGTCACGTGGTTGAGCCGAGAATAAAGAACGCTGACGAGATTTTTTTCGAATGTACTGATGAGTCTCTTAAGCCGATGAGACAAGTGTTTGAAGGAGCGTTTATAGTCGATGGTGGGTATACGAGAGAAGATGGGAATGAAGCTGTGGAAGAAGGAAGAGCTGATTTGGTTGCTTATGGAAGATTGTTCTTGGCTAATCCTGATTTGGTCAGAAGATTTGAGATTGAAGCTGGGTTGAATAAGTATCAGAGATCGACTTTTTATAGCTCTGATCCTGTTGTGGGTTATACTGATTATCCGTTTCTTGAGGTTACTGATTGATAATAAACGTTGTCTTTGTTTAAAGTTTGGTACTTCTGGTGTTTGATAAAATTCATTAGTGAACTTTTGTCAGTTACTACAATGTGTATTGTTGACCCTAGTTGATGATTGTAACTATTTAAAACTTGTCTATTGTTTAAAAGCTGGCGACTTATCATCTTGTTCACTAAACTGCATGAGAAAGGCAAATCTTATGAACAAACAAAAACTTCATAGTTGGAACAATTCACATACAAAATACAAAAAGAATCAGCTGCTGCAGAAGAAATGAAAAGGAGTTCATGGCGTAGAGTATTGCGTTGACAATACTTTCATGGCTACAATGGCATTAGCAGTCTCAGTGTAATGTATTCCATCCCAGCTTATAAACCGAGACCCTTCATCGCAGTCTTTAGAGCCACCATTTCCACACGTTATGCGCGCATTGTAGTTGTAAGGAGGGCCTCCGTAGCCGCAGCACGCCATTAATGGTCTCTCGAATCCTGCACAAAGCAATTGTGTTTCTAGCTAAGAATAACCAGGGCACATACTTGACATTTTACATTCATAAGTAAGAGACCATTCCATAACATGCATAATACTAGACAAAAGGATGCCTTAATTATGAGTTTACTTATATGATGACTTGAACTGCATCACCAAAAATGGTAAGCTGATAAAAGCTTACTGTAGTTGGTGGCGTTTGCGATGAGATCATACTTAATGGCATATATGTCGACGTAGACTTTGTTGGCATCTCTCAGCTCAGTCCTCAGATCCCGACACAAATGATCTAATTAATCCTTCATCGAATTGTTTTGCAGCTGCATTATATCTTGCTTGACAACCGTGTTTATCGAAATCTTTGCTCTGAACCATTGAAAGTTTCTGAGGCAGACAACCTAATGGTCCTGTGTTGTGAACCCAAAATTTCCTCCCTCCTTCATGATACAATGTCTACAAAATTTTCACCAAAAGTTATCAATCAACACTTAACTAACTAGATTCAAAGTTTAACACTACTTTAAAATTCCGCCTTTGATACAAAAACAGAGATGTGAAAAGTGAATAGAATCTCAAAGTACTAATCCATAAAAAATTTCACCAATCAAGCTCTAGATGTGTTATGACCTTAATGGCACTTTTGATCTCGGAAATGATGTCGGGAATTCGCTTGACGACCTGAGTGTAAGAAAGGCCTTTGGAAAAAGAACCTGCAAGATCATTCTGACCGATATCGATCATGTACAATGCATTTCTAAATCCGCTCTCTCTTATCATCATCTCTCTCAAAGGATATATAAAACACAATGCATACTATACTGTAAGGGTCCTTTAATGAATACTACATTGATTGCCAAAAAGTTCATCAGAAAAAAAAAAGATGTACCTGAAGTAGAAGCAAGCTCGAGTGCTCGAGATTTTGAAATGTTGGAATTGCATGAGTTGAATGTTGAGAGCAAAAGGAACATATCTAGGAAGAGTGGAAGATCCAACTATGGCGAAATTAGCACCATTCTGGAACTTTGATCCAACCAATGAGTCTAAGTATGAGTTCAATAGACTTGTATTCAAACTCTGGCCTACAAAATATTCCAATTATTAATTTGGGTAACATTACATTAATGTGTATAAGTCGGTTAAAGAAGTTGCACTTCAACTTCACCAATCACGAAAAACGTTCCCATATACTCCCCTATTTTAACGAATGAATTAAATAAATGGTGAAAAATGCTGAAAATAGGTTGTTTACGTTAAAACCACACACTTCCTCATATTTACACGACCCAACCACAATAATCCACCCAAACCCGTGACCGTATTCGGATCCAGAAAAAGGACGCGGGTCGCAGGCGGTTTTCATGGTTTCGTAAGGTGAACCGCTCATAACCGTAAATCGTGTAACCCAGATTTTATCCCCAAATTCAACCCTAATTTCAAATTATTACAGTGTCGATTCGTTTTCACTATCTCGAGAGAGGATATTCGTTTCTCTCCATTCTTTCAATCACGAGTGAGGAACTACTCCGAAAAACAGAGACAAATCTGAAATCAAACTTGATTTGGCATGGCTCGAACAAAGGCTCAGGCGAGAAGAATGGCCAGTCCTCCAGCACCTCCCGGAGTAACTGACCCTCCGTCGCCTCCTCCGGCGCATCCTCCAGCAAACGATCCGGGGGCTGAAAACGATAGGCAAGAAACAGATTGTTCGGAAGAGGAAGGTGGTGAAGAAAGGAAAAGTAGAGAGGAGTCCGAAGAAGAGGTGGAAGAAGAGTCTCAAGAAGAGGCTGTAGAAGAGGTGGAAGAAGAGTCTCAAGAGGAGGTGGAAGAAGAGTTTGAAGAAGAGTCTGAGAAAGAGTCAGAAGCGTCTAGGGCAAAAGAAACGGTTAGTGTTTGAATTGAATCTTATAAATACGGTTGTGTATGACTGGGTGTACCAGAATCCGGTGTAAGACAGAGTTTTTTTTTATTGTATGTAGGGATCGGGTGAGGGTTTAGCAAGTCCAAGGGGAGTGATGCCTCCAGTGGGATTTTATATAAAGAAAGATCAATACCCAAGGAACACGAAGCGATGCTACATAGCGAAGACGGTGACGGAAATCGAGAAAAGGCTTGATTCGGATGAGATGGATTGGTTTCGAAATCATCCACAATTCCACCATTTCTTTCACATGCCTCGGGATATTACTCACAAGTCTATGGGTTAATTTGTGGATGTTTTCTCTGCATGGCTCGCATAGAGAAGAAGAAAGAGTTGTGGTTTGTTGTCAACGGGGTACCTATTCGGTACTCAATGAGAGAACACGCGCTTATATCGGGTCTGTTTTGCCACGAGTACGAGAGGAATTGGGAAGGTATTGGGAATTTACAGTTCGTGAACAAGCATTTCAAGGACGAGGAGAAGGTGACGCAAGAGATGGTGGAGGAGTCGCCCAAACGATAGATTGAAGATGGCGGTGTTGTAAATTCTAACACAAGTGATCAAAGGGGTAGAAAAGCGTGGACGGGAGGCTCCCGGGATTGACCCATTTCTCAAGAGAATTGTGACGAATCTTGATAAGTGTAGAGATTTCCCTTGGGGTAGATATACTTTCTTTGAAAATCTCAATGAAGTTGAGAGGATGGTTGCTCTCTTTAAGGATGGAGTGGTGAACAAGGGTTGTAATTTTCCTAGTTTCATAGTTGCATTGGGGGAACTTTATTCCGTTTAAAAATTTAATTCCCGAACTCTTTTGTTACCCAGTTTCCTACTCAAACTATTTTATTTGCCCATTTTAATTCTCAAACTCTTAACCGGTACCCATTTTACAACCCATCGTTAACTTAAGTTATTGTCTCTGTTAACATAGTTAAAACGGAATTAATTTGTCGTTTATTATCTAACCATGGTTAAGCTTCCTCAGATGATAAAAGGACCACGATATGTTGCAAAAGACCCAAATTAGAAAACCTTAAAATCCCTAATTTTCGAACCACAATTTTCAAACCCAAGCTGTGAAAGATGAGGCGAAGCCTAAATGCGGGTAGTGAGTCGAACGCAAGCAGTGGAGTGATGATTGGTGAAGTCAAGTGTCAGTGTGGTAAGGCTTCGGTGGTTAAGAAATCGTGGACAGATGATAATCCGGGGAGGAGGTTCTATGGCTGTGGAGGCACGAAGCCACGTTGCAACTTCTTCCGCTGGTTCGATACTGAGAAACCTCACGGTTGGCAAAAAGTTGCGTTGTTGGATGCTCGTGATGTGATTCATGAGCAATGAGATGAGTTGAGAAAGCTAAGAGGTTTGGTGCGTGAACCGGGGAGTCAAGGAATCGAAGTGGAAACAAGAGTTGAGGGTAATGTGGTTTGGTCTGAATTGGAATCAGAGAACTTGAAGTTAAAACAAGAACTTGAAGCTTCAATTGAAAAAGAGAAGCTCCTGAGACAATTTGTGATCATCTCGTGGGTGGATTTTGTTGGTGTTACTGCTGTAATTGTCCATGATTTGAAGTAAGGTTGGCTTTGAAAGTGTTGAATGGTTTGTGATGCTCTTGTTGTCCTTTGGACCAATAATATTTGCGTTGTGTGTTGTTCATTCGATGTTGTGTCTTTGTGGTTGTTTTGTTGTCTTTGTTTTGTTGTATTTTGTTGTTCTCTTGGTAAGACTTGAATGAGATGACATTATGTTATTGTGATGAAAAAATGAGTATTCAGAACCAAAATCACTAGTAAAACCACCAAAGTGTACCATGTATCAAAACACATCCAAAATACACCAAAGCCAAGCATAAGCAACCAAACTCTAATATGTTGCTTAATGGTTTTACCACCAAATGTACCAAAATACAATCACTCTAATCTGATACCATCACTCAAAGCTCTCCTCCTCTATGCCCTCTTCCCCTCTGAGGAACTTCTCTTGATCTAGAGCCAAAGACTTCAAAAACCCTGTTAGAGTAGGGGCACATGTAAACTCCCTGACCTCTAGGGACTGTCCCCTTCTTCCTGGCATGGGCTCTTCCAAGTGGACGACCTCTTCACCTCTTCCTCTTCCTCTTCCAGGGAATGCACTGGAAGATTGTGATAGAAATGGTTGAGGGGCAGAAGAAGATGCTGCTGCAATGAAAGACTGTGATTGATTTTGTTATGGTGCAGTAGCTGGTTGAGTTTGATTGACCCTAGACCTAGGTGTTGGAGTGACAGTATAAGTCTTTCGTCTCCTTGGTTGGTGTGTGTTGGTGCCATCCTGAAATGTAAAACAGACAAACACCCCAAGAAATTAACAGAAATCATATAATCTTAGCTTGCTTAAACTGACAAAGGGAAGAAATTGATACTCACATTTACTTTCGGAGGTCTTCCTCTTTTGCGTGTTGGTCCTTGGACCACATAAGCTGCACTTTTACATGTTAGCTTGTTGTGTCCTTTTCCTCAGCAGTTGCTACAAGTCATAACTCTCCCACCTCTGCTCACTTTGTTTGGCTTAGTAGGAGACTCTAATGCAAACTTGAGTCTATTTTTTTTTTGTCTCCCTGGCATCTTTCTAAAGCCTGGAACTCCAATAGGATCTTTACCAGTCTTCTCCCAATACAGTTCTCCATTAACTGGTCTGATATTCTCCTTGTAGTTAGCAATCCACTCACCAGTCTTGTAATAGTTGTCAACATGGCTGCCATATAACACAAAAATAAAATTACATACATATACTATAAGAGAATAGCAAAAAAGTAAGTTAACCTCTTACTTATTTGGGTTCTGGTTTCTCTCATTGATCACACAGATAGCATGAGGGCAAGGAATGCCTGTGAGATCCCATCCACGTCAGGCACAATGGCGTAGACGCAGACTTACCTCATAGCTACAACCATGCAAGACCACTTCAAATAGGTTATCAGATGATGTTAACACAGAGGCATCCTTGCTATTTTCTCTGTTTTTCTCCAACATGGCTGCTATCTTCTTTGGAAAAGGCAGAATGCACTTGTGTTGCAGTACTATATCTACGAGCAATGCGTGTCATAGCCTGCCTCCTAATAGCTTCTAGCATGTTGATCAGAGGCAACTCTCTAGCACTTTTGATAGTTCTGTTGAAGCTCTCTGATAATCCATTGCATACATTAACTGACCTCGGGTTGGTTGACTGAAAAGCTAAACACCAAGTACTTGGTTCCTGGGCCAATAAAGCAGCATGAGCCTCTGAGTCATACTCCATCAACTCTGCCATGTTTAAGTTGTACTCTGACATTGTCTTGTTGTAAGCCACATTCCAGAAATAAGGTTTGTAGTCCACATCCCCAAACTTCTTCTTCCAGTTACCATACACATGTTTTGCACAGTTCCTGTGTTCAGCATTTGGAAGAACAGATGATAGAGCATTCTGTAAACCATGCATGAGAAATAACACAGAAATGTATTATGCATCTTGCTGGTTACTAACAATTAATATAAGTAGTAAAGGCACATAAACTTAGGATCATACCTTTTGCTTGTCAGATATGAAGGTAAACCCATCTCCAAGACCTATTGCTAAGTCTTCTCTCAACTTCTTCAAGAACCATTCCCATGATTCTATTTTCTCACTTCTGACTACAGCCCAGGCAATAGGGTAAATCCTATTTTCTGCATCTCTCCCTACTGCTGCTAGTATCTCCCCCTTGAGTTCCCACTTCAAGAAAGCCCCATCTAAACCTATCAAAGGCCTACAGTTCTGCTTCCACATATTTCTGATGGGTTCAAAGCAAACATAGAATCTCTCAAACACATTTCTTTCTCCTCTTTGAACTGTCACAATCTCAGTTGTAATGTCCTTGTTTGATCTCTTCAACTCTGCTTCATAGTCTCACAGTTTGGCAAACTGTTGCTTCTGAGTCTCTAAAACCATATCCAAGGCAATCCTTCTTGCCTTTCTGCATTTGTAGATGGATACAGAGATCTTGTAGTTATGCACCAAGTCATCCCTTATGTCAGTGCTTCTTATCTCTGGCCGCCTTCTAGCTTCTTCTTTAAATAACCTTGCAATGGTTGACTTCTTCAACATTCTTGCTCTTCCAGTGGGCAAATGATTGTGCTCATCCACAAACATCTTCACCATCCACTTCCTTATAGGTTTCTCCACAGAGCAGTATATCCTCCACTTGTAGATCTTCATGTGTGCATATAGCAGCATGTGCCCAACCTTGCCACTTGTTCAACTTAATATCATACTGAGTCTTCAACACATATCTCAAAAGCTGATATTTGAACTCATCCTCATTGTTGAAAGTTTGCATCACCAAAGGTATGGAGGGTTATCATACGCAGCCTTGGTCTTTGCTTTTAACTTCCTTCCATAATTATCCCTTCTGTGCCAATTTGCCCACTCTTCATCAGTGTCTTCTGGTGAATCCGGATACTCACCATCAGGAGGTGGTGCATCAAGCTCAACCTTACTATCATAACCTGCTTCTTGAACTTCTGCCTTTTTCTGATGGTTTATGTCTTTGAGCTTCTCCAATAAACTCTGCAAATCTTGGATCATCAGCACCATCTTCACCTAATATTTGAGCATCATCCTCAGACTGAACCCCACCATCTTCTTGTACAATCTCTTCTTCCTCTCTATTCTGTTCTTCCCTAATAACTTCATCTCTGTCTTCTTCACTACTATCATAGTGTTGATCAGCCTCTCCACCACTCAGCTCCATTTCATCTTCCTCTCTGTCATTTTCTTCTGCAATATCATCATCAGCTTCATCATCAGCCTTCTCACCATCATCTTTATCCACAATCTTCTCAAAACCATCCTCACCACCTAAGCTAACCACATTTTCACCAGCCTCCTCACAAGCACGTCCTTCTGATATATTATGCCCAACATAAATGTAAACCTCCCCAACAGTCTGTGCTTCTAAACACATCTTCATCAACTCTCTGTCCTTGTCTTCATAAACACACATTTCCATCGAGATCTCTTGGTGTGGCAGTCTATACCACAGTCTTTCCACATCACTACTCTTCGCCTGATCACTTTTGAAGTCCTCAAACACTGAGAATGTGATGTAATCCGGGTCCACATTCATCGTAGGTGCAGCTGATCCACCCTTATAGTACACATTCTCCCCTTCCGTGACCATGACACCTCCATAATAAATGGTGATCTTCAGATTATCCTCATCACTACACGAAAAATCAGAAATAATACAAATCAGTCAAAGCTAAAGAATAAGCAAAGTAATTCGAACAACATCAATCACGTCACAACACAAATTCATGCCAAAATCAACACACATTCAAACCCAAATCAACACACGTTCGAACAGACTACTATCCTGTATGAAGACACACCAAATTACAACTTCAATGTAGACAGAAAAGGAGAATAACACATACTCAAATCATTAAAACCATGAAAAAACCCAGAAACAACAACGAATCGATTAGAATTTTAATCGACGAAATAAAAAAATCGACAAAAAATCCGACTTGTACCTCATACTGAATGATGATTTTTGATGCTCCACACACGACTATCGATTCCTTCACTCCCTTATGCAGAAATCGACTCAATTTACAGTTCGAAAAAATTAGGGTTCTAAGCGAATTTGGGGATTTCTCGCGATTTTGGGAATTTTTTTTTGTTCTGATTCGATATAGGGATTTTTAATCCTTTTAGTCAATTAAGTTTTTCGGGTCGGGTTTTAAGTCAATCGGGTTCTAATTGGGTTATAATTGGCCCGGTTCGATTGAGTTTCGGTTTGATTCTGGTTATTACTCGGTTTGACTGAGGTAAGATAAACTACACTATGGTTAGATTACAACCATGGTCAATTTCATAACGGGATATGAACGCCGTTCACATCTCCGGTGATGTCCGTTTCGTATACGATGTAAACCGAGTATACGGTTAAGAGTTTGAGAATTAAAATGGGAAAATAGTTTGAGTAGGAAACTGGGTAACAAAAGAGTTCGGGAATTAAATTGGTAAACAGAATAAAGTTCATGATTTTTTATGGAATTTTCCCTTCCTTTGGAGGTAAGTGACTATAATGTTTAAATTATCGTATTGTGTTGTTTATTTGTCTCGGATTCCATTTATCTCTTATTTTGATTAATATTTCCTTTTTATTGGTTGTAGCTTTTAGCATTTGAAGTTATCCCAAGTTTGGGGAATTTTTTTAGAACGACTATTAGTGGAGCGAAGAAGAGATGTCCAAGGATGTGCAAGGGGAAGTTCAAATCGTGGTCTCTTAGAGGCTTTCTAATCGAGGATATCTACAGAGAGCTTGGTGAAACAACTGTAAGTTATTCTATGTTTTACTAAGTTAAATGAGTTGTACTGGGCGGAGTAAATCTGTTTTGATTATGGTTCTCAATTGCCATCAATATGTGGATTGTTGTTTGGTTATTTCAGGAGATCGATAGTATCTTACAAGCAACAAGGGTGGAGAGACATCTTGTCAGTGATATGAAGGAAGAGGATGACGAGGTTGACCCGGTCGTTGATCGTTGGAATCATTGTATTTTGGTTGAGAAGCAACCAATATAATTTGATGACCTATTGAAGGAAGACATAAAAATGAGGAATGTGGAGAAGAAGGAGGAACGAAAAGGGAAGAAAGTGGGTGAGCAATCTAATGCGGGTAGTGGAGTCGAAGAAATAATAGGTTTGAAGGAGTTACAAGAAACAATGCTTTTAGGGTTTAAGAAAGTGAATGAGAAGCTAAAATCGGTGCATGATAGATTGAGTGCGGTGGAGAGTTCTGTTTCCGGAATGAGATTGTCGGGGGACATTCCTACGGTGAATAATGTGCAGAGACCACAAGGCATGACCTCAGAGGTGTTAGTATACTTGCTGCTGCCGCGTCGAAAGTGGTAAGAAAGGTGCAAGAGGATGATCAAGAGAAAAATGCACAAGAGGATAGTGATGAAGAAGATGATGAAATGGGGGAAGCTGCGGGAAAGGATAAAGATGCTGGTGGTGATGAGCAAAGAGAAGAGGTGGTTGCGGGAGAGGATAAAGATGCTGGTGGTGATGAGCAATTAGAAGAGGTGGCAAAGGAAAATGATAAAGAAGGTGGTGTTGATGAGCAAACAGAAGAGGTGGTGGCAAAGGAGAAGGAAAAAGAAGGTGGTGGTGATGAGCAAACAGAAGATGCGGCAAAGGACCAAGAGAAAGATGCTCCTCGGGCAGAGACAGGAAAGAAGAAGCAAGGAAAGAGGAAGGCAACCTACTCGGATGTCCTTAAGCCACCATATTCGAGACCGAACACAAGGCAAAGGAGCAAAGAGTAGAGGACGAGTGTACGTGTTTCGGAATGTTTGTCTTGGTTTGATTGATACTCATGGTTTAATTTTAATATTGTATGTGGTCTATTTGACTTGGTGACTTATAGTTTTGTGTTGATTATAGACTTGTGTGTTCGGATTTCCATTTTTTTGGAATGTTTAATTATGGAATGTTTTTATTTTAGCTTAAAAATTTCGAATGCTACGATATCACAAATCATTCCAATACACTTATCGCACATAGATAAACACAAATTAAACATAGATAGAGTTATACTTGGTTCCCCCAGTTTCACAAAAATACGAAAACAAATCTGAAATAAACTCGTAGATGGTCTTAACAATATGAAACAACACCAGCTCAGGCAATGTTAATTTTCTAAAGTATATCCACCCTGCCTTTGAGCTGATTAACTTCTTTCTTGAGATCATTAAGCTCTCCACAATTGCTTCATCCCACCAACGGCGATAGTGACGTGTAAACCCCTCTTCCTTTGTCTCACACTCGAGGATTCTCCCCATCCCACTCTCAGTTCGAAAGACAACGGGACCTTTGCAAGCGAAACATGTTTCCGGGATCCCGCGAGGAATAGGCATGTAGCACTCGGAGAATTTGTACTTGAGTAGTTCGTATTGAAACTTATTCCTCTCCTCGTCCGTATCGTAGCTAGCATCACTATCGTTCCCATTCGCAGCGTCTTCCCGATCTTGGAGCATGAAGTTCTTGAACGGAGGAGACAATGGAGGAATCATTAACCTCCTGAGACGAAAACAGAAATTATTTACAAATACTGACTATTCCAATGACCGAAAACAGCTAATTTCGAAACCCCATCCAGCTCATTGTAGTCCCTAATCGAAAACAGAAACCCTAATTTCAAAATCAGAAATTGGAAAAACAGATTTCGTATTCCTTAACCTAAACCCAAACTCTAATCACCGTAAAACAGAAATCGAAAACCTAAAAATCGAATAACCTCCCCCAATTTTGATAATCCAAAATCAGTCCCACACTTTCGAGTCACATATCACAAATCTGTAAAGTGAAAGAACCGTAAGGCGAGATGGAGGATGAGAGAGTTACTTGGAACCGTCGACCGGGCCGGAGGATGAAGCGGAAACATCAGCCATGGAGAGAAGAAGATAAGAGTTCAGTGAGGAGAGAGAGACGAATCAGGAGAGAGAATGGGTTTGAAGATAATGAGCAAAATATCGAGAACTGCTGCCTTTTGTCTTGCGGGGAAAAAAATTAATATTTTAAAATCAATCTGAGCTGTCGGCGAAATTCAAAAACTTTACAAAAAATTTCAAATTTTTCCCAAATTTTTTAAAAATTTCGTGACCGCCAAAAAAAATTCCTACGTAGTTGTACCTGGTTTTCTAGTTATGCAGAATTACAAGCAGTTGTACTTTTCCGGTTTTGCACATTTACAAAGTTATACCAATTTTAGAAAAATCTTTATAAGTTATACCCATAATATATTGTTTTTATATGCCATGCCTACCATGGTATAGCATTCAAAACCGGAAAACGTTTAAAGATTCTGGCTCAAATATGGCTTACTAATGAGGGACTTATCATACAAAGTACCTCTTTTTGTGACAAAGGTATGGAAAAACTAATTCTTAGATAAGTGAAAATAATTTGAAACTTACAAATTCCATATAAAAGGAATAATGCGTAGGAATAATACATAAGTGTTTTAATTTATTTTGAAATTTATGTCCATCATGTATGATTTTCCCTACAAATTTAGAATATACACAAGACATTATAAAATATAAATACATAACCATAGCTCAGTTCGACTTTAGTTTAATTTAGAGTTTACAAAGTACATGACAAACGAGTGAACAACAACAAAACAAACATATCACACTAAGCTCTCAAAACAAGCTCCAAGATCGAGTCCTGCAACGGGCCGATTGTTGGTCCTCCTTCGACGGCTTTCTCCAACGGACAGATATCTCGTCTCTTGCAGCCTTCCCTTTCTCTCGGGTCGAGGTGGCGGAAACACAAACGATGCTTTGACATTTTCCGGGAGCTCGGACCATTGTGAATTACACGGGACATGGTAAATAGTTCGGCAATACGCAAGTATCCATGTATCAATGAGGTAATATTGCGTGCACAAGTCCCACAAATGGATGTCCACCGGCCTACTCGGATTTCTCATGTAAGCAAACAATGCGGGTACTCCATGGATACATGGATACTTATCCAAATCGAAACGCTTGCAAGCACAAGTCTTGTTCTTAAGATCCCATCATCCCATCATCTCCAATAACATAATACTCCATCGAGAATTTATTCAGTTCATGAACCTTCAACTTGGCGGCATTCTCACAAATAATGTGCAATGCATTCTCCACAAAAGGAACTAGTTTCCGTAAGGCATGTCCTTCGGCGGCTTCCGTTCGATGCTTGTTAAACCACTCCGCACACTTCTCAATTATGGTATCCAGCATAAGTAATAAGCTATACTTGCTCGCATCCTTGAAAACGTTGTTGAGCGACTCCGATGAATTCCCGCTTCATTGGTCACAACTCCCATAATAGCTCTAGGAGGTGGGGTCTCCAAAACACCGAGATATTTATCTTGTACAATGGATGCTACCAAACTTGCCGATCCTTTCCTTTTCGGGTTGTTCGTACTCGCCGAAACTCGAGAGCATGTATGCTTATTCCGGTATGTTTTAACCTTCCAACTTCCTTTGCTTCCTTGTGGCCTTGATACCCGTAGGTACCACTTGCACCCTCGTGAACGACATTTAACCATGTATCTCCAAGTATCCGATGCTAATACCTTGAAGTCGTAGAATCGCTTACTTGACGCTATCATCACTACATTTTGGACTTGCTCTTTACACTCAATTTCTTGACCTACTTCCAAAGTCATATCATCTTCCCATTCCTCTACAGTTTGAGTTACTTCCTCTTCTACATCATCACTAGCAAGTGGAATGTCAAAACATTCATCCCTAAACTCATCATTCCCATCATCGTTCCCATCATCATTTTCATCATCATGGTCATGTCCATAAATCTCTAAGGCACCATCAGTGGGACTATCATTGTGCTCCTCCTCCTCCTCCTGTATAATCATCCCATTTTTATCTCTACCATTTGATTCCATCTCACCATAATTCATACCAAAATAACTTCCTCCCTCACCAAGATTTATTTCCACATGCAAAACACTTCTCATTTGACCCCCACTCATGGTGTATAGATAACCCAAAACGTCGTCATCATCACAAATATATGATTATCTCTTTGCTTCTAGCGCCAACGGGATGTAACTCATTATTATCTTTGGGCTATTATCTACCACAATCTTCTTCCGTATCTTTTTTTCCAAAACCGAGTAAGAGATATCATCCAGAGATGATATCTTGAACGGTAAAGCATTCAAGCTCGCACCCTTCGAATCCCATTCACACCCATTATCGGTTTCTATGTAACACCATCCGTAATCAAAACTATGGTTGTTGTTATCGTTGCACCTGTAAAATAGTGTGTATGACAACTTAGAATGTCAAAATTTAACATTGCATGTCATATAAGACCATATGAACATATTTCTAAGAAATTGCCAACAATGAACTCTCTGCCCCGTACAAATCGAAAAACTATGTGTAACTAGTACAGTTGTTATACCACTGCAGATTTGGTAATTCATCTACATTGCTATTCTATTGTATTCCAATCAATTCAATAGCCTACATCTACCATATAAACAAAACCAATTCAATCTCTATAGCAAAAATCAATCAATTTAAATTGAAAACGCAAAAAAAAAATCCCTAAATCCACATACATTACAACAAAATCTTACACTTTAATCAATCTCACCACCTACAAGAACTAACTACAAGCTCTATCTCGAACTCAATCTCAACTTCAATGTTGCCGAAGAGGAGACGAAACCCACCCGATTATGAGCTCCAAAATCAAACTTCGAAGACATATATCACCTCAAATCTTCCAAAGAAATTTCTCTACGTCCTTCAGTTGCTCCAAATCAAGCTTCAGTCTCAGCTTGAGCGGAGCTCGTTTCGACGACGAAGATAATTGGATTGTGGTGGATTTTCGGATTTGATTTCGCGATGTGTACGGATGGGGGAAGAAGTTGTTTTTCTGCTTTCGGTTTACGTCGACAAAACCAAACCCGAAAACCAAAGATTCCCCAAACCAAACAAACAACTGATTTTGTCTTAAACCATCGGAAGTCCTAAACCATCGAAAGGAAGGGGTAAAATGGAGTTCACACATTACGAGAGTACTTTAGCAAAGGGAGGAGTAGCTTAGGATTTTTTTGCTCAAAAGAGAGCATTTCAGCGCCGCGTCCCATTTTTTTGCACTAAACCCAAAAATATACATAATGCATCTCAATTTAATTTTTGCCAGAAAAATACACGAATTGTTTACGTTGCCATATCAATACATCAAGTTAATGTTTTTCCAGATTAATACACGAACTCATTATTTTTTGCCATTTTAATACATGAACATGTAAACTAATTATAAAATTCCAATTTTACCCTCAAAATTCTCACTCAAATCAATTTTTTCTTACCTTATACATAAAATTCAAAAATAAATAACTACAGAATGCGAAAAATTATGAAATAAATTTTAAAATGTTTTATAATATTTTATATGGTTTTAGGGCTTAGAATAGAAGATTTTTAATTAAAACCCAAAACCCTAAAATTCTAAACCTTTAAATGAGTTTTAAGCCGTAAATCCCTAGAATATAGACCCTAAAACCTTAAAACTTGAACCTGAATACTTATTACAAATTAAACCCCAACCCTAAAAAAGTTCAACTCTAAATAAAAAAATTTAAGCCCTAAATGTTTCAAATCAGATTGGATTACCCATTTTAAATCATAAGTGTTAATATAGGGCTTAAAAATTTTTGATTTAGGGTTGAATTTTTTTATGGTTTGGGTTTAATGTCTAATAAGTATTTAGGTTCAAGTTTTAAGGTTTTAAGGTTTATATTCGAAGGGTTGACGGCTTAAAACTCATTTTAAGGTTTAGAAATTTAGGGTCTAGGGTTTGAAATCTTATATTTTAAGCCCTAAAACCACATAAAATATTATAAAACATTTTAAAATTTATTTCATAATTTTTTGCATTTTGTAATTATTTGTTTTTGAATTTTATGTAAAAGGGAAGAAGAAATTGATTTGAGGGAGAATGTTGAGGGTAAAAGTGGAATTTCAGAATTAGTTTTATACGTTCATATATTAAAATGACAAAATTAATGAGTTTGTGTATTAATCTGGAAACAAAATTAACTTGGTGTATTGATATGACAACGCAAATAATTCGTGTATTTTTCTGGTAATAATTAAATAGTTGGTGTATTTTTCAGGGTTTTTTCCAACTCAAAATTAACTCGACATTCATGTTACAAACTTACAGTAGAGCTCTACTGTCTTAGAATAACTTATCAGGTAGGAGGAGCCCAAACATCTTGGGCTTAGAAAACAAAAACGGTGTCGTTTCTAGCTCCTCATCAGTTATCACCGATGTGAAATTTTCGGAAACTCAAAATTCAAATGGCGGGCTAAACTTGGATTCAATCATTTGCGAAAGACGTTGATTATGGAACAGATTGGCGACATCGCAGGTGGCGATACGACGATGGCGTCTCTGGGACTCATGTGCGCGAAAGATATTGATGAACAGCGTCTACAAATCGATTCCTTCATCGCTTCTCCGTTCCAGAGATCAAAAGACTCTTTACTAGAGCGAGCTAGATCCACTGCACAAAGCCAAGGTGAAGTCGAAATTCTCATGAATATCATTCCGTTCTTGTATGACCCAAATCGTTAATTTCTACACTTTTTGGGGTTTAGGTTCTTTCTCTGTGAAATTAGGGTTTTTCCATACTCGGATTAGAACTGATGAAATTGAGCGGTTATGTGTGAATTTTCTGTCTTTGATGTGACAGTGGAACTAGCGAATTTGAAAGCAGATCTTAGAGAAGCAGAGGATGAGGTCGTTAAAGTGTTGGCAGGTATCAGCTTCACTTCTATCACCCAAAAGCTGAACTTTGAACAAGTTTTCTGATACTGGATATAATTACTTGATTCTTCGTATTCTAAACTTCTTTGCTTTCTTAGATAAGCTGTTTTAGCATGAGATTCTCAGTGAAAATGCATTCTCAGTGAAAATGCTATCTCCTTGGTCTTATTTTTTGCTTATGGAATACACTCGTTAAAACAGCAGTATAATCTTTTGTTGAGCCTTGGATATCTTTACGCTTTGGGATCTTACAATCTTTTTTTTATATATTTTGCTGTTTAGTGAAGACCCGCAAAGAGGCACGAAAAATGGAGATTAGAAATTCGATTTCTGCAACACAGTCTAGAATCGAAGTGCTTAAAAGAACTCTGCAGTTCCAGAAGTCAAAGAAGGAAGAGTATTCCAGAATCATCTCCCAACAATTGCAAGGTATTGTTAGCTTGACTCATTAATGTTTATAATTTCCAAGTTTATTGTTCGTTGTAAGTTAAAACTATTGTACATTGTAACTTCATTAGTCAGCTACAACCTGCTAGGACTTTGTAAAGTGGTTATCTATCAAAAAGTACTCTGCTTGTTTCCATTCTACTAGAGTCACATGATTCGTTGAAGGCTAACACATTTTTTTTTCTTTAATCCAATAAAGCCTTGTCACTGTCAAAGGGCAATGCTGCTAAAGCCACTGAAGACAAAGCAGACATCCATGAAGCTATATCTTGGTACAATAAGGCTCTTGGTTTTCATGTTGAAGCTGGACATGGTAATGAGAGAAAGTCTGAGTATGTAACAATCATGGTTTTTAATTATTAAATTCTGACCATAAAAGTGTTCGCTGTTTTACTTCTCTTACAGGAGTCAAATTCACATTCACCAATATCGATGCAAAAAGGCCAACACGCGAGTTTACATTCACAGTTCACTATGGAAATGACATCTATATATGTGAGTATATATATGTATTCTTGAAGCATACATCAACAAAATTTTAATGTTACAAGTCTAGTAACATCAACTGTTTACAATCTTTTTCTTATATGATCATCAGTATTGGATTGCAACCCGAAATTGGATAGCATGGAAGAGATGATTCAAGAACTGAATAAAACCAATGACCTGTTCGGATTTGTTCGTCTGATGAGGGATAAGTTTCTCAAAGCCACCTTATCTGGTATATATGCTGATTCTAACTCCTATCTTTAGACCCTTTCTCTCAAATAGCCAGAAATCTATTTTGATGCATTTAAGTTGAATTTATTGAGAATTGTGTTTTCATTTGACATCTCAGAGTTGCCAACACATTCAGAAAACTTGCAACAAGAAACTTCTATTATATCTGCTTCAGCTCCAGCTATTTCATATACCACGGATACAAGCATGTCAACTCCAGAAAACAAGGGATCTGAGGTTCAAGCAAGTCGGCGACACAAAAGAGGTAGCGATTCACTGCTCGTATCTCCTGGACCTACCTCTTCAGCTCGCCGTTCTTCTCGCCTTAAGGTACCAGATACTATATTTTACAAATCTGGGATACCAGAACCTATCTTGATCACTCATGGAGTTACACCAAAGGATATTCAATTTTATTCTTAGATACATACTTTCCAAATCTAGGATACTAGAACCTATCTTCATAACTCATAGACAAAGTAATTTTCTATCTGATGAACATGTAAGGTGTAACCGATCATGGACCATAGAGTTTCCAACAGATAACTAATACTGGTTCTAATATGCCACAGGGTAAGAAATGAAAGCGGAGCTCTGTTTCTGCTATTCACTGGACTAAGGAATACACGAAAGACTAGGTGCTGATGATGTTTTGAAGACTTTTGACAACAATCTGTTGTTTGGATTTCCAACATTTTGTAATCATGTGCTTAGTTTACAATGTTGATTTCTGTACTAGTGTGGGTGCTATTTTTTTCTTTTTTTATATACACGTAATGCATATGTACATCAGTAAACTATTCACAAGGAGGTGAAACTGAAATATGGGTAATCCTTCTACTGTGACACTTCACCATTGCCCTTCAAGACATCTCCGATTCTCTTTGTAAAAATTGTACTTCGAACTTGGAACAAGCGCGAATAAATTAACGATATTTTTAATTTTTCTGAGTTGTTATGTCGCATCGGTAGCTCAAGACCTTTCATCTTTTCTCGGACCAGATGAAAATAATAGACTCACTTTCTATGGATTCACTGAGAATACTTTCACTTGGTTCATGACCTATTATAAGAGTTTGATTTTGTTTAACCTCCATGAATTGTTTTCCCATGAAAATGATAAGCGAATCTTACGAGCTTTGTAGTCTTAGGATCTTGTTAATCAAGAACGAATCGTGCTTGATGAAATCCTAAACAAGGAAGAGAATAATTGAGGTAGCTTCTCAGGGGTAAGCAAAAAGAGGAATTACAATGCACTCTCTATTTTTTCAGCTTTAAAGAGAATTTGATTTCAAACAATGTCACATTTATGCTACAGTAGTTTGTTGGTCACATCTCAGCCAGCTTCGGCGTGTCAGTGGAACGAGAATCAGAATCTCACGAGAAGCGAAATAGAAGAGCTGTGAGGCCTTTTCTACTTTCTTGAGTTGGTAAATGGATTCCAGTCTCCCCTCTCGTTGTCGATACCAATTGAAAGTCTTTTTCTCCATAAGAAGAATGCTCCAACATTAAAATGCCTAATTTGCAGAGCTATTTGAAAATTTTCTTACAATAGTTCTAGACTTCTAGTCCTTCCTGATGGATATGGGCCGAGCACCAGGCCCAAGCCCATTCCATGAGAATGACACGTCACCGCTACCGAGCTCCAGCACTCCGAGTCGGTGCAGATCCCGAGCTCGGCGCAATTTACACGGGCCCAGGCCCATGGCCCAGATTAGAAATTTGTTGAAGTTCCTTAGTCATTAAGCTTACATACCTTATAAATAGGGACCATGATGTATTGTAAAGGGGGACAGAAAATCTTATAATAAAGCTCGGATTAAACTCTTAATACGAAAGATCTCTTGCTCAATCTTTAGGGTTAAATTACACGAAAGTCTCCGAACCGAACACCAGATCAGGACGTTCCCAGAGCTCGGAAGAAGACGTTCTCGAAGCTCGGTAGAACACACTCTTAGAGCTCGGCGGAAACGAGCTCTTCCATTTGGCGCGCCAGGTAGGGGGATTTAATAGAGGATTTTTCTAAACGCTACGCCCTAAAGATGACGCAGCGGGCATCCCAGGAACGAGGGGAACCAAGCAACCCCCACCACTCGGAGATCCCATATCTCCAGAACGCATCACCATCCATGATGGAGCTGTTACGCGGCGTATGCGATATGCGTCACGGTGCCCTCGACCCCGGTATCGTCCAACCAACACGAGCCGCACCCCCTCAGCCAAACCCAATAACGACCTCATCTCCTTCGTCGGCAACGGAGCAAACAACTGTACACAACGCTTCGTCGCCGAACATAGACGAAGCTCCTCGTGAAGTTGCGGTGCCGAGCACACGGTTCGTTCCAGCGCCCCCGCCCATCCAGGCCAGCGCCCGGGAGCTCGGACAACAAGCCTCCGTCATACAGATGCTAGAAGGAATCATGCGAAGGATGGAGGAAACAGACCGAGAGCGCCACGCTCAATTCCATGCGCTTAACCGAGCTCAGCACGACGTTCACAGTCGCATCGATGAAATGCAGGTCGGGCTCGGCCGCGAGCATCCTCCCCGCAATATAAGAAGGCAGGACCCTCACGTCAATCCCGAGCGGCCGCTGCAGCACCGAGATAACGAAGAACGAGATCGGGAGATCGAACAACTTCGGGCCGCAATCCAAACCATGAGCACTCGGGTACATCAAGCCACCAGCTCGGCCCCGGAGATCGATCGGGTGCTGCGCGAATCTCAAAATACTCCGTTCACCGAACGAATCTCTCGAACTCAAGTTCGAATTCCGGAAAAGATTAGACTGCCGAACTTCGCCGGAGATTCCGACCCAAGCCAACATCTAACAGCTTTCAGCATCGCCTTAGGACGAGCTCATTTTTCGCACGGGGAGAAGGACGCCGGCGAATGCCAGCTTTTCGTCGAAACATTGACCGGAGACGCCCTGACATGGTTTTCTCGCCTCGAAACTCGTTCCATCGATAATTACCACGATCTATCGACCGCCTTTCTCCGCCATTACTCCATCTATATCAAGCAAGGAGCTTCGGACACCGACCTGTGGACTATTTCCCAGGAGGACGACGAGCCACTCCGATCTTATCTCAACAGGTTCAAGGCCATAGTCTCGAGAGTCTCGGTGGCCGACCGAGCTGCAATCCAGGCACTTCGAAACGGGCTGCGACGCTCGGCCTTCAAATCCGATCTTCTGTTGAACCGCCCTCAAACTCTCGAAGACGCACTGCACAAGGGGTCGTCCTTCGCTGACATCGAAGAAGAAGAAACCGCCCCAGCCCAGAAGCAGATCCGTCTCCGAGCATCAAAGGACAAACAAAAGGAAGAGTATCGAGAACCGCGGCAGCACCTAGATAAGGATTACCGAAAGCCGGACAAGAACAGGGGTCCGACCGGCTGCTTCGCCGTCGAAGATAGCAACGATGTCCGAGACATTACACAAAATCCACCCCCACAACGATCCAATCAATGGGTACGCAAGGACGCCTCAAAGACGTACTACGACTTCCACAGAAGATACGGTCATCCGACCGCCGAGTGCAGGCACTTGCAGCAGTATCTCATGATGCAATATCAGAAAGGTGAGGCCAGGTCATCCGAACTTCGAGAAACCAAGCCCGATTCCGCGGAACGACCCAGCCAGCACCACGAACAGCGCATCAATCGCTCCGAGCCGCGGAAGCCGAGCACGGACGTTAATCCCAAGCGAGCTCGAAATGAGCACGACGATGAGCCCCGACAGCCGAACCCCTTGAAACGGATAAACATGATTATGGGCGGCCTCCCGATACGTGGCGATTCAGTACGATCGATCAGGGAATACGAGCGAAAGGCGCCACCGAACTCGTGCCAGCGGGTAGAATTTGAAGACCCCAGCTCCGACTCGGTCTTACACTTCTCCGACCTCGACATGAGCGGACTTGACGTCCCGCACAACGATCCTCTGGTGATCAATCTCCACATCGCTGACTGCGATATTTCAAGGGTTCTGATCGATGGAGGAAGCTCGGTTGACCTCATTTTCAAGAGCACCTTAGAACGTATGGACGTCCCGAACAGCGATATCAAGCCGCGTCTTCAACCGCTGACCGGATTCTCAGGCGAGACGATCTCTTCCATTGGCACGGTAAAGCTTCCAATATACGTTGGTCGGCATGTCAAAATTGTCAAATTCGTGGTGATTGACCGGCCAGCTACTTACAACGTCATTATGGGCACTCCGTGGATACACGCAATGAAGGCTGTACCATCAACCTACCACCAATGCATCAAGATACCGACCTCCACGGGCACATACACCATTTTTGGTAACCAGCGAATTGCTCGTGGCTGCTTCGCCATGATAATAAAGGACCGACGAACACAAACCTGCAACGCTATCTCGGCGAACCAGGCCACGCCCGAGCAGATCGGCGAACCCACTACAGAACCCACGGAACAAGTTGTCATTGACGATTCCGATCCAACCCGAATGGTGCGCATCGGAGCCCATCTCGACCCAGACATCCGAACTCACCTGATCGGCTTCCTAAAGAGAATTGTCCGCACATTCGCCTGGTCGGCTTCCGAAATGGTCGGTATCGACCCGCTAATCACCTGTCACGAGCTCAACGTTGACCCCACGTACAAACCAGTAAAGCAAAAGAGACGAAAACTCGGTCACGAACGAGCTCAAGCAGTCGAAGACGAGGTCAAGAAGCTAACCGACGCCGGATCAATCGTCGAAGTTCAATACCCCGAATGGTTGGCAAACCCCGTAGTCGTC
>OVAF01000567.1:2076-35771 GCA_900406245.1 Odontarrhena argentea | reverse complement strand
TTTTTTTTTTTAATGATGGTGCACTCATTGTTCATATGCTGTTTCAATCATATATTCTTGAGTGTGAAATCAAGTTTTAAAAGCTTTTAAAAATTCAATTAATTAGGGATCTGCCCAAATGATCAGGAGTCTTTCTCTACTTATTGTTATATTGAAAATTTGTGCATTTTAGCTAATTATGTTGCTTTCCATGTCAATCATTTTTATGTAATATTATGTAATATGGTGTGTTTTAGCTAATTATAATTCCTAGAAAAAAAANATTTATATAATCTGATTTAATTATGCATGTTTAATTTTATATTATACTAAGAAATCCACAATAATNCATTTATATAATCTGATTTAATTATGCATGTTTAATTTTATATTATACTAAGAAATCCACAATAATTAATATGTGTGTGAATAACTAAAAACATATTAAAATATATCAATGTAGATATATATTAGGTTCATTTCACATTCTTCATATTCGTGAAGGACACATATTAATCTCTAGATTCACGCATTCGTATTGAATTCAATCATTCATTATTTAAATCTTTGAAACCCTCATTATATGCTCAAGCTGGTTAATTTATATTAATGCATATCATTATATCGACGTAATGAGTCACACATCCAAATTACATAATCACCACTTGCATTAATTAGCATACTATACATTTCTAGATTCTCAACTGAACAATTTTACAAATTTAAATCTCCAAACCAACATTAACATTCTAATAATCTTGATGGTTGTGTTTAGTGGATAATACAGAGCACACTAAAAGCCAAGAAATCATGCTCGTCGAATTCTAATTGTCAATCTTTCAATAATTTCTACACCATACCAAAAGATAAAAATTTCACAAATTTGCTTTGAAGGTTACATATGGTATTGACATAATTATATCTCTGTTATAATCAAACCCATTAATTTGCTAACTACAGTACTCCTAATCTGAGAGTAATGGTCGATATAATAATGCAAGTGGTGATTATGTAAAGATTTGGGTTCTACAATTGGGCCTCTTCTAATTCAGCCCATTTCCAACATCGAAATTAATAAGTGCTTGGATTGACCTTTTATGTGGTCCATATAATGGTAATTAGGTGGGATGACAGACAACAAATGGGAAATAAACATGATTGAATTTTTCCAGAAATATAAGAAGATAATGTTGATAGTACGAATTAAGATTCATCAAATGTGAGACGTGACATATCTCCTATATATATCACTGGGAAAGTAACTTTAGTGTATTCTTTTGCTAACTGTGAACTCTACAATTAGAAATTTAGAACCAATTGTACATTTTTAAAAATCGTTATATATTTATACTATTGCAACTAGCTATGCCATTTCATTGAATGAATTCCATTAATTACTTTTAAAATGAAGGTCTCTAAAGTCAACATGATGTCTCATAATGATGAAATAGTCGAATTGAGATGTGAAGTATTGATATTCTAGGCAGATTAATTGTTGCATAACCATATTCTGGTATAATATACGTCAAGTTACCACATCCGGTTTTTTTTATATAACTGAAACTCTTTTCGATCATTTCTTATAAGTCTTCTCTTGTATATTCAATTATTAGTATTGCTTTGAAGAATATAAATCATTAGTTGTGATCGATAATAATACCATTTCATATCATTAGTTGCCTTTGTGGTACTCACAAAATTATTTTTAATAAGATACATAACAAAGCCTCATAAGTCTTGGTTTTCTCCGAGATAATTGCATACATATATATATATATATATATATATTGTTTTTTTTTTTTTTTTAGTTGGTTCTATTCGATTTAGTCATTCTTTTCATATTTTAATATCTTATCGAGTTAAATATTAAAAGTTTTGTTGTGTAAACTAAACAATGGCCTTTATAAAAAAAAAGCTAAACAATGGCATATGTAAACGTACGGTTAAACCATGGAATAATATCTGGATATTATTATTATGCTTGGTTTAGTTAAACCAAAAACATGTTTAATTAGTGTGGCAACAAAGAACACGCGTTGTTCCACTAATTTGGTTCTTTTTGTCTATATTCGGTTTAACTATTTATTCCAAAAGCTGTTACAAATTGAAGTATAAAGAGAGACTATTAATTATATATATTCACATAGAATACAAAAATCCATCCCAACTCAAAGTTTCTTTAATTAATTCGGGGTCTTATTAAGAGGAAACGAATTTTTCTTCAAACATGATTAGTAATTAGTATATATAAAATAAAGCTTAGCTACCGTGAACAAAAGAGAATCAAAAGACAAAAGCAAAGNTATTATTATGCTTGGTTTAGTTAAACCAAAAACATGTTTAATTAGTGTGGCAACAAAGTACACGCGTTCTTCCACTAATTTGGTTCTTTTTGTCTATATTCGGTTTAACTATTTATTCCAAAAGCTGTTACAAATTGAATGATAAAGAGAGACTATTAATTATATATATTCACATACAATACAAAAATCCATCCCAACACAAAGTTTCTTTAATTAATTCGGGGTCTTATTAAGAGGAAACGAATTTTTCTTCAAACATGATTAGTAATTGGTATATATAAAATAAAGCTTAGCTACCGTGAACAAAAGAGAATCAAAAAGACAAAAGCAAAGAGAGAGAGAGAAAGAAAGAAGAAGAACTGAGAGACTTGTGTTCTTGTATTGTCTTTTAGGTTCTTGCCTTTTCCCGATCAATCAGACCAATCTTTTCTTCACTTTTGGCATCTTTGTTCTTTCATCTTATTCTCTCCTGTTGTTGTCGGACTTTTCTTATATATATTTTCTGAGGGAATTTTTCAATCAATTCGTCTGTTGTAATCAAGAGAGAGATATGTATAATCAGTTGGCTATTTCTTCGTCTTCTTCTTCTTCGTCTTCTTACTATGAATCGTTGAAGATTTTGGAAGCTGATGTTCAACACGCTAATACCTTGTAAGTCCTTTTCTGGGTTTTTTCTCTTTTCCTCCAAAAGTTTCAGACTTTACTCCTTGTTAGCTTTGATTAGTTGAGCTAGAAATTAGGTGAAAGATATTGTATAATCAAATTTGGGTTTTTTTTTTGGAAACTTGCCAAATTTTGTATTAGCAATTGAAAGAAATGGGAAAGTTGTTGTTGGTTTGATAATCTAATTTTAGTAAATTTGCAAGCTTTTTTGGGTTCAGGGTTTTGTGGAATTAGGGTTCTTGATGTGTTGCATATGTTGTGTTTGTTGAAATGTCTGTGAGAATTTTGGAGTTTTCATGTTTTTTCAGGGCGGAAGCAATTCCAATGGGGAAGAACAATGTGCGGCTTCAGATGAAGCTTGTTCATAGTAACTTTGCTTCGTTGTTATTGATCTTGCTTCGGTGGATTGATCTTTCTTGCTCGTGTTTTGTTCCTCGCTACTTAAACCTCTTTCATGTTCTTATCTATAAGGTTAGTTCTTGTCCCCTGTTATGTCAAAAGTGTCTTTCTTTATTCGTGTTTGGATGTTTTAACTATGGATGTTGCTGTGGTTGCTGTTATCTTTGGTTGTATAGGTTGGTTCTGATGGACAACCTAAGCTTACAACGCATGGAAGGAAAGCAACTATTAGTGAGTTTTACGGTAAGCAAACCTCATAACCATTGCTGGAAGATGATATAAGTGTCATGTTTTTGGCTTAGGCCTTTTGTGGGAATGGCCATTCTCTTCATAAGGTTTTGTATTTTTGATTACTTGAAAGATTGATTGACAGTAGTCTTTATGTTTTTGGCTTAAGCTTGTTAGATATTTGATATGAGTGTATATGGGTGGTTTTGTGTTTCCAACTTTGGTCCTGATGTCTGTCTTGTGTTTTGAAGGTGTGATACTACCATCACTTCAGCTATTACACAGCAATTTAGACGAGTTGGAGACCGCAGATCTCGGCTTTGACCTTAAAAGATTCAGCAAGAAGATAACGAAAGAGGTTCGCAGTAGCAGATTCAGCACTGCGGGTTTGGAACGGGAAGAAGAATGCGGAATTTGTTTAGAAACTTGCACCAAGATGGTGTTGCCAAATTGCTGCCATTCAATGTGCATCAAATGCTACCGCAATTGGTACACACATACATACACATATATTGCAGTTTTTAAGACATGTCTACTGATGTAGAAGATTTGTTTGACCAACTCTCAAACGTGTCACATCTGCAGGAACTTGAAGTCTCAGTCATGCCCGTTTTGTCGGGGCAGCATGAAGAGAGTGAACTCAGAGGATTTATGGGTGCTTGCGGGTGATAACGACGTGGTGGATGCAAGGACGGCTTCAAGGGAAGATTTGTTCAGATTCTACCTCTACATCAACAGCCTTCCCAAGGATTATCCAGAAGCTCTCTTCTTGGTGTACTACGAGTACTCAAATCTGCTGTAGAGTCTGGACAAACACAAACTTTGTACAGATTTTTAGTAGGTAAATTAATGTATAAAATGTAAAACTGTGTTTAGGCTTTGGGATGATTTGTTGCAAAATGCCAAAGCCCTCAGGTTTACATGCTTTATAATTGTGAAATGCTACAAAAAAGAAGAAGCTTGAATAACAGCAAATAATAAGATCTCTTTTCATCTTCGTCTTCTTAAGCAAATGACAATATTGAAGCATAAACGCCATAATGGTTCACAACAAACGAAGAACCTTTAATAAAACAAAACATAGTTTACAGATATATGCTAGTCTCCAACGACTGATTATCAGCAAACAAGTTTATATAGAAAAACATTGTATATCGAATATTTGATGATAAGTAGATTGAAGTAGCAGGCGGATTTAACTTAAAACGGTATCATTTTAGATGCAAGAGAGACGCGATGAACATGGGAGGTTCATTTTCAGTCTCCTCGTCTTCTCTTTCCATAGTCTGCATCTCTTGACCTGGACCTATGATCATCTTCTGACATTCTTGATCTACTCCGAGACTTTGAAGAAGATTGTCCCCTATCATAATCTTCAGAATCACGGTCTCTATGCTGCTTATACTCACGATGACTATCCTTTTCTTCACGATGACTCTTGTGTCGTCTGTCGCCACTGTTCTCAGACCAGTCACGCTCTGCAGTAGCCCGTGATGAAACATTTGGCTTTTCTTCTTTCTCTTGGTTTTCGTCTTCGTAGCCACCATACTCAGAGCCACCTTCTTCTCCGCCACCTCCACTAGCCTCGTTCCACATCGCTGCTGCTTGAGCTCCATTCATCCCCGAACTACTCATTGCTCCCATTCCCGCGCCAAAAAAGGCAGGATTCACATGAGGAGCAATTCCAACCATTCCCATTGCATTAACACCTGGATAAGAATGAGGCATTCCAGGGAAAGCAAGACCTTGAAACCCTCCATAGCCACCACCACCCCGGCCCATGAATGTAGGATCAAACCCACCGGCTCCCATCATACCCTGTGGATGCATCATACCACCAAATGCAGGACCAGCAAGTCCAGGCCCATATGGTCCAGCACCAGACCCGTTAGCCATGTTGTTTACCCCTCTACCTCTCATTGCACCACCCCATGGACGGTTCCCCATTCCTTGGCCACCACGCGCAAATCCTCCTCCTCTCCCGTAATTTCTTCCACCATCTCCATTTTGTGTATTCATATTGTTATTGTTGTTGTTGTTGTTACCTCTACCCATTCCCTCATTCAGTGGCCTTCTGTTTTGAATTTGGTTTTGTCCTTGGTTCCTCCCTGTGAAATTAGCTCCCATCTGCTTCAGTGTTTCAGGAGAAGCAAAGGCTACAACACATGCTTTACCATTGAAAATGTAACCATTCATTCCTTCTTTGCAAGCAGCTGCAGCAGCTGAATCATAAAACTCAACCTGACAATACCCTTTAGATTTCCCACTAACTCTCTCGTCGAAAAACTTGATCTCTTTGACTCTTCCATACTGATTAAGAACACTCTCAATCTCTGCATCCGTCGTCCACCAATGTAATTCTCCTACAAAAAGCATGGTGTTTCCATTGTCCACAACGAAAGGCTGCGTTGGGCTTTTGTTCACCATTGGGTTTAGATTCACACTCATCTGGCTAACAGGAATCTGCTGCGCACCTTGAGGAGGAGCAGCACCATAGGAGTTATGCACAGGCATCTCAGGCACATTTCCGGCGTTCCCTTGAAAACCATGAGAGTTTAACACAACAGACGTTGACCCCTGAGGAACGACTTTGTTGGACTGGATATCAATACTCATTCCTTTTGCTCCATAAGAAGACCCTTGTGGTTGCGAGTAAACATCTGACCTTGACTCTTGTCCATTGATTCCACTATGTCCACCATCATTCCGATACTTCCCTTCAACTGTACCTCCAGAAACAACCCCCATTCTCGGTTCAGCAACATTACTATTCTGAACTTGAGCGCTTACACTCCCTGTACCACCACCGACTTGAGCTGGTGCTTGAGGCTGATGATGAGCTTGGTAGAAACTCTCACCAACATTAACATCGCTATACAAATCATCATAGTCATCATCTTCCCCCATCAGCTCCTCATCCGCTAAAGCAGGAATAGTCCCGCTTCCGTGATGTAGTAACTTTTGATTTTCTTCAGCCATTGAATTCAATACAAACTGGCCAGAAAATACAACAAGAATTAAAAAACCATAAATTACATAAACAAATCCAACTACATATCATCCCCTTGCTTGCTTAATTACATGATGAACTTTAAAAAAATACATCTTTATTCAATTAGGCTGAGACTTCTGTACAATACATCTTTATGTGCATACTTATAGAAATTTAGCTTGCGGATCTGAAATTTGGAATCTATCATCATCTTCGATTTAAACAAGGGTGTTACAAGATTCATATATACAAATAGAAAAAAAAAGGATCAAATTACATAGATTTACAATGAAAGGGGGTTACACATAGTTCAAATTACAAAACATAAATCTCTTAAAACATTAGGGGTTCTTACAAAACCGAAAAGGAACAAGACAGATCTATGAAGAAAGTTACAAATTAACCTTAGAAAAAGCCTCGAAAATCGAGGATCGAAAGGAGAGAAAGGACAAAACCTAAGCTTGCTTACTTTGACTCTTGCAGCTGCTCCTTCTTAATTCAGACAAAGCTTGGGGATAGATTAGCCTTATACAAGGACAAGATTTGGGATGAGATCGGACAAGAGAGTCGCCTTTCGTTGAGAACTCTGAGATTTTCTTTCTTTCTTATCCGATTTTAAAACAAAATGAATAAACAAGCTTCACCCGTNCTTTTTTGTTTTTTTTTTTTTTTTTTTTTTTTTCTTTTGTAACATATTTACTTAACAACCTTACGGTAATTATATTTAGAGTTAGTGGATCATAAAATTAAATAAAAACTGTCACAAAAAACTATTACATGTGTGTAATAACATGTTGGTTTGTTTTTCTTTTTTTGATGTTTTTTCTTTATATAATAACTGGGTATTTTCGATCCGACCAAAAAAATAACTGGGTATTTTCGATGCAATATTTTAGCTGAGTGTGTAAACTGAATATGGTAAATTTTAAGAAAAGCGAAAATTTTAAGAAAAGGTTGGAGAAAAACGAAAGCTTTGGACAAGACGATTTGCATTTGAGAATCTGGAAATTTTCAATGCGAGTGTTACAGGACAAAACAATGACAAATCTGACTTTTCTACTTACTTTTTTTTTTTCTTTGATTTGTCCGAAAATAGTAATCCCACGTCTACACAAAGCCTACCTTACAAACAAACATTCACAAAATCTAAAACGATGCTGATGGAATTATTAATGAATCAGCTTCAAGTTTTTAGTTCAATACATCCCTTTGAACACTGGATTTGTACGGCATATGCTTGCTCCACATTCCTCATACTCCTCTTTCGTTCTGCAACTCTGTCCATAAGATAAACAAACACATCCATTGTTTCAAATTCCGATCAAGCCATAAGGTTTTCTTAATTACTAGCTGATCTCCGAACCGCAACTAATATCAACTCAACAAGCAAAGCAGAAACAATTTGTTTGTGAGATTTAATCCGGGAAAAGTAAAAAGATTTTGACATACCGCGAAAAACTCAGGAGTTGATGAAAGCACAGAGCCACCAAACCAAACTGCAAACCTCTGGACAGGATGGCTCACCACATTTACCTCCACAGGTTGTGACTGTGGTTATAAAATTTAACATGGATTATTGGAATATGGTTATATGTAACTAAAATAGTTCTATTTTCTTTCAGTTTGTGGATTGTGGAACATTATAAATTTACCGTAATTTCACCACCAGTACGAGCGTTGTTTGCTTGAACACGAGCATCAACAATCTTCTTGAGATCCCTTTGTAACCTTCTTCCGAAATCTTTGAACATAGTTGAACCTCCGGACAACACTATATTCTGAAATGATTTCACAAATTCATCAGTTACCAGAAAAAAAACAGAAGTTTAGATTTTATCTTAAAACTCTGATCAGTCTTGTGTTTCGGACCTTATATAAAGCTCTTCGTGTGTCGATTGGTGCAGACTGAATACATTTATCTATTACAGCTGGTAAAGCAGTTATATAGTCATTGCTGTATATCTCTGGATTAAAGAAGACCTGTAACCCAAAAGCTCAACATTACTCACCAAATAGCAGAACACGGCCTTAAGAACATTAAGAGAAATTATTTATACTGTTTCCTGCTACTCTCTCGTGTAAGCATAAAATAGATTTCATATTGACACAAAAGTTTGATCCAGTGACAAGATTATTGGTTTCAGTAGAGACAGCTGAAAATCAGTGCAAGCCAATATTCTTTCTAGCATATTGGACTGAGTTCTAATCTTAGTTTCTAATAGTGCATCGTTTTACATCAGAGCCATTCAGTAATCAGAACAGAGGGCTAAAAATATTTGATAACCAATAACAAATCATGAACAGCTCACTGACGTACTACAAACCCCATTTTACTGGAATTGCCTTAATTTTAATGAACCAACAAAGAACCCCAGACCCCTATTCTGGCCATCTTGTCTACTTCGACATTTTTTTTTTTAACAGAGAAATGGTTACAAACCTCGGGTCCCAGGAATCGTTCATATCCCACGTCACAAGTGTATGGTGCACCAGTCTTTGGCTTAACACCTTTCCACTGTTTGATATACTTTCCTGGTTCTTTGTCGTGTTTATTAAATTCCTGCAACCATATGAATGTCAGTGATCTTTATCAATTTCTATGAATTCATCGTCAGGCGCTTTCAGCATACAGCTAGTATTGGGAGGCTAGTATCAATCATTAGAGAAATAGTATTATTTGACTTAAACATTGACCACTGAGCATTTACCTTTACAATGTCTGAACAAGTGTAGCAGTACATTTCCTTTACTTTGCGGGCTACATCGAATGAATCTTCTGGTGGTATATTCTCGCCTCTTTCCTACAATAAATATTGAAATGAGAAGTTCCATGAACGTGATTCATTAACTTAAACCAATAAACAATTCTCTCTAAGTTTATGAGCTCAATATCTAACACAATAAACAGGAAGGACGAGCTACCATATGAAGCAAATTTGAATTTTACTTGAATCACAGATTGATAATACGTTCATACCCGCATGAGTTGCTGAATAAAGAGGGTCACATCTTTGCCGGCAATTGGAATCGACTTTATACAGCTCCCAATAACATAACCTTCTGCAACGGGTACAACATGAGTTGCCCCATCTCCAACATCTACTACAACCCCTGTCATCTCACACTAAGAAGAAATGTAAGTCAAATTAACAGGCGAGCATATCAAGGCAGAACAGAGGATAAAAGAACATGTTTAGTATTTACTAAAGTCCATAAAGCTACTAAATTTTCTAATGTTGGAGGAGTTACCCTAACAGGACTAAATAGAGTATAATCAAGTCTTAAGTACCTAGAAACCATATACATTATCCAGCACCTTGAATTTAAGGAGTCATACAGTTCACCAGCAAAGTTAACAGCAAGTAGCCTAGCGTAATCTACGTATCATTATATCCCAGAAAACAACATAAATACTTGGAAAAATTCAACGAGCAACCTACCTTTGATGTTGTGTACCCAGCTGCTAACGCAAGAACCGAATTAACAGCAATGTAAAGCCCTGGAACATTAAAAGTCTCGAACAAAATCTCTCCCGTATACTCTCGACTTTCCGGAGGAGTAAGAGGACTTTCAGTAAGAAGAAAGTAATGATCCTCCGGATCACATCTCAAGTAATTAAATATACATTGCTGCCAATATCTCTCCATAGCATCCCAATCCTCAACCTGACCATGCTCAATCGGATAATGAAGATTATGCGTACTACTAGACCGCGCTTTCGCAATCGCTTCGTCTCCGATAAAGTAATCCATATCCGCCATAACTCCAGCGTTATACTGAGATGTCATGATTGTCTTTGAAGAGTTCTTTGATTGATTCAGAAACGATTGGTTACTTGCAACTACTGTTGGAAGAATAAAACATGGCTCTACGTTTCCCGCAAATCCCATTTTCGTATACCTGCAATACACAGAAATGAATCTAATCAATCACAGAACGAAGAAGAAGATCTGGATGCAGCATTTTCACAAACACGTTACGTGCATAGACCTATAAATCGACGTACCCGGTTCCATTGTCGATTACAACGGCGGGTCGAGAAGTTGGATCCATTACGGAGACTACCGCCGGCGATCTCTAAAGTCGCCGTCGTCGATTTGTACTTTATCGTCGATCTGAGAGAGAGAGTAAATTGGACTATTGTTTTTTAATTTAACTTTATATACTTTGGCTTCGTACTGATGTTTACTCGGTTTCAACGAACTAAACCAAAACAATAACCAAGACTGATTAGAAAACCAAACAAGAATCTCAATAGAATTGGACCCAGAAACAGAAACCAAGATTAGTATAGAAAACCAAACGGAAATGTTTGTAACATTGCAATGTAAAGCACAGTCAAAAAAATAAACTTTTGGTTATTGTTGCTGTTATGAATTTTATCATCTTATGGATTGCGATGTGCAGTCGAAGAGTAGACGAAATTTTTTTTTTTTTTTTATCGGAAAACGAGAATAAATCTTAAATCTTAAGTGATCACGACATTTCAACCACCGGCATAAAAATAGCACCTGTGGGTAATTGAATTTTGGTTTGCTTCAAAACTTCAAATTATTTTGGTTTTTTTATGTTTGGTTTTTGTAGTAAAATAAAAAAATACAAATATAGACATGCATATAACTATATACTGTAATATGTCAAAGTCAAATATAGAAGGGAAAAAAAAAACAAAAAAAAAGTTTGCAACACCAGATTATAATCTACATCCAGAGAGGAACATTTTAATGGTCAATGACTCAATATCTAACCCTTTCAAAAAAGAAAAAAACTATATAACATGTCATTTAAAAAATTATGAAAACTGTTAAATATTAAATTCATGGATCATAACTAAGATCCAAACTTGTAGTCTATTGACTTGTGCTAGTGATGAAATGGAACATTTTCAAATATATATAATATTTTTTTTTCACCCAATGAGACTAATCCATACATTAAAATTAATCATCTATGAGTTGAAAAATCCAAATACGTTTTGAAATCTTCTCTCGAATTTAAGTAAATCAATTTACATATTAATAATCCGTTAATTAAAACTTCCCTATCACTAGAGATAAAACTAAATAGTTTTTGGAAATATATATATTTTCGATTATTTCTTATATGAATATCATATATAGTTAATTATTTGAATTTAACTTTTTAAAACCTACTAAATAAATCATATTCTTAATTATGTCGTTCTATAGACACCAAAATTTTTTAAAAATGAAATCTTTCAATAATAATTTATTTAAAAGTTCACCATATCCAAGATCCAATAAATGTTTAGAAGTTTTTTGAAGCTAAACATTCAAGAAAACATAATTTTTTGTGTTTCTTATTTTATTAACTAATTTATTCTTTATGCGTCGTGTGTATCGGTGTTATAGATAATTTGATAACTGTTACAACGATTTAAAAAACTGATTTTCTTGAATAGAGTAAAGAATATCAAATGAGTTAGCTTAGCTACATAGCTAATATGTATTTTTTTTTTTAATGTAATTTTCTCATCAGACTAATGCATAGCTATATTTTATATGACAATTAAAATAATGTCCTAATTCATATGAACAAACAGGACAATCAAAGTTTATTCATAGTTTTTTTAATAGATCTATGTTCTTTCATGACCTAGTTTTAGGATTGTCTAACTCATAGTGACTCACAAAATTTATTGTTTTTTGTTGCACTGAATCTGGACCAATATATTTATGATCATTTAATATGATAAAAAATTTATTCTTGTTTTACTTCATGTAGTAAAACACAACTATAAATATTTAATACTTGATTTATGAAGTGAATTTTCTAATATCTTTAACACATCCAATTAAATATATTTATATCTTGTAAATACAAATAATACTTATTTGTGAATTGTCTTTTGCTAATTATGGTATTTAAAAAATTCTAAATATATACTATTATGTGGAGTTATAAAAACATTTTTAGTGCCTAATTGTATATGTGGTGTCTAATTGTATTTGTGGTTGAATAAATTTTTACTTATCATATAAACTAATTCATGTTTAGTGTGTCATAATATATTCAAGAGTTTTTATAATGGATTTTATTATGGTCAATTTGTAAAAACTAGTATTAAATTATCTAGGTAAAGTTTATTAAATAAATTAGATAACTATTTACTAAGGTAAGAAAACACAAATTTAGTATCCATAAAGTACATCCATAAATGAGACCAATAATATTTCAAGCAACAAAAAAACATTATGTCCTTTGGATTTTATTAAAAAATAGTATTAAGAAGATACAGAGATTTAAACATTGATTTGTGTGAAGTAAAAGAATACAATAACTACCTATCCTTTACTAACTATTGGTCCATAGCAAACCATAATAATGTTGACTCAGAGCATTAATAGTAATTTAATAATTACCATTTTTATTCATATTATTCAGAGAAGATGCTCCTCTTTCTCTGCAACTCTCTGTACACTGCACAAATTTTTACTGACCATTTTCTTAACTCGGATCTTTCTCTCTCTCACTATCTCTCTTCCTTCTCTTTGGAATCTCCGGCGAAAGCTTCTCCGATCTCCACTGGATCTCGATTTTCTCCGTTCTGTAGTCGCTGTTTTTGATTGATTTCTCTGTGTTGTTGTATTTAGGATCTGTATTTGGTTACTGATTCGTTAGGTGATTTTGACCAATGTTGATGATTTGATTGTGAGAATATGAATCCGCTTTGCTGCATTGCTCCGGTTTCAATCGATGACCGGACTAATCCAGTGGTAGCCAAATCGGCGGCGAATCAACACTCTCAGTTAGGTTTAGAAGCTATTTCAGTTAATAAACCTAATAGTAACCATGCTTCTAAGCCGTCGTTCTCAACTCAAGCTTCGTGGATCAGTCAGGATCAGCTTGAGAGACTCTCTTCCGAAGGGAAAGATGACGTGAATCTCGAGGGAGGGAAAGATTCTAAGGGAGGTTTCTTCTATGGAAATGGCGTCGGTGGTGGAGTTGCTGGGATTATGTATAAGTGGGTTAACTATGGGAAAGGGTGGAGAGCTAGGTGGTTTGAGCTTGAGGATGGTGTGTTGTCGTATTATAAGATTCATGGACCTGATAAGATTGTGATGAATCCGTCTCGAGAGAAGGGTGTTAGGGTGATTGGTGAGGAATCTGTGAGGTATATTAGGAAGGCTAGTTGCGGTAGTAGTAATCGGCTTGGAGCTTCGCTAGCAGCTTCGAGGACTTGTAGACCATTCGGAGAAATACATTTGAAGGTTTCTTCGATTCGTGCGAGCAAGTCTGATGACAAAAGGCTTGCTATATTTACCGGTACAAAGACTCTTCATTTACGTTGTGTATCAAGAGAGAATAGAGCAACGTGGGTAGAAGCCTTGCAGGTGGCCAAGGAGCTTTTTCCTAGAGTGGCCAGCGGTGACTTCTTACCTTCAGAAGATGCGGTTGTTTCGACCGAGAAGCTACGTGAAAGGTTAATGCAGGAAGGCATTGCTGAGACAGTAGTAAAAGATTGTGAAACCATTATGCTTTCGGAAGTTTCTGTGCTGCAGAACAAGTTACAAATTCTCTCACAGAAACACATCATACTAATTGATACATTGAGACAGTTAGAGGTATGTTTAGTTCTTCCCTATTTATCTACATTTTTTATATGGGTCTATTTGTCTTGAACTTTGCCAGTTCGTTGGATGGGAGTGATATGTTTCTAACAGCCTTTTACTCTGATTTAATTTTATCATATCACTGCATGTTTACATCATGAACATCTTCCACTACCAGCATCACGGCAAGTCTGCGATTATAGCTTTTCAGCTTTAAAGTTGAATAATTGATGTAGTCCCTTACAAATCATTTTGCAGACTGAGAAAATTGAGCTGGAAACTACTGTTGTTGATGAAACAAAGGAGCATGACTCTTGCTGTGGACAGGGAAGACGATTTAGTGGTTAGTTACATAACCCCGTTTGCAGCTGCAACTTTGTTGATTATTTATCTTTACTCTCACAAACTTTTAAATTATATATGAAATTGAACGATCTGAGGTCTAATTAATGGTAAATTATTTCTCCACCCAGTTGAACAGTTTTTAACATTTTTAACACCATTTTTCTCCAACAGATTTCTATTCAGTCATGTCAGAGGTATCTGTGAGCGATTCCGAGGCAGATAATGAAAGTCAAGACGGAGCGGATGTTGAATCTGATGAAGATGATGTACCTTTCTTTGATACAACTGATATACTATCAGCCGATGCACTGAGAAGTGCTTCTTATCGTAGCAGAGAAGCTGAAGGAAAGGGATCCATTTACGATAAAGACCCCTTTTTTTCTGACCGCTTGCAAGCTCCCGTTAGGATTCCGCAGTATCCATATGTCAGAAGAAGGGATAATCTACCGGAGCCAAAGGAGAAGGAAAAGCCAGTTGGATTGTGGTCAATCATCAAAGAAAATATTGGCAAAGACTTATCTGGAGTTTGTCTCCCCGTATATTTCAATGAGCCACTCTCTTCTCTGCAGAAGTGTTTTGAGGATTTGGAGTACTCATACTTGATAGACAGAGCACTTGAGTGGGGAAAACAGGTCAGGTCCTCTGAGCCCAAGTTTTATTTTTGCACCATTAGGAAAGAGTGGTCTATTCTTTAAGTAGGTGGTTTGTTGTGATATGATATAGTTTCCCAAACATTTGTTTTTCTGGCCTATTTCGAAATGTCTATAACATTATATGTCCGACACACCATCTGAAACTTGTCCCTTACCAAACAACTTGTCCTGTCTTATCCAACTGTAGGTTTAACTCTTTGGTATTAAGACTAACGGAAACAGTCTGAATTTTTTGAATTCTTCTTCTGTCTAGCCTATACACCAATGACGACCTCTGCATCTGTTGGGACAATTCGATTTTTTTTTATGCTATTACAGTTCTCGTTTGGGGTCATAAAAATAGAATGGTGGAAACTAGTTTTGCTGTTGGCTCAATATTTATTTTTGTGCTGGTTTTCATTGCTTCTGGTGGAGCTTTCTGTATCATCTAATGTAGTTGTCCTCAAGTTCACTGGAAATCTAAAAGTCTATATCAAAACTTAGATACTTATCTGTGGAATCAAGATAGTTATCATCTTGCGAGTTTCATTGGCAAAGCTGAAGTATTTTCGTCTTCACATTTATCCTTTTTTTATTTCAGGGTAATGAGTTGATGAGGCTTCTAAACATCGCAGCCTTTGCTGTATCTGGCTATGCATCTACGGAAGGCAGGCAATGCAAACCTTTTAATCCTCTACTTGGTGAGACCTATGAAGCTGATTATCCAGATAAAGGACTTCGTTTCTTCTCTGAGAAGGCAAGTTAACCACCACAGCCTTCTCCATTTTTACTTCAATATTTGTATGAAATGTCAAAAACGTTACAGTTGTTAAGTTTCTAAATCTATCTGATCATATATAATAGCAAGATAGTTCTCTTGTTCAGGTGAGTCATCATCCAATGATTGTTGCTTGCCATTGTGAGGGACAAGGTTGGAATTTCTGGGGAGACTCAAATATCAAAGGAAAATTTTGGGGACGGTCAATCCAGCTTGACCCAGTGGGTGTCTTGACATTAAAATTTGATGATGGTGAGATATATCAATGGAGCAAAGTTACCACTTCTATATACAACATCATCCTTGGTAAACTTTACTGCGATCATTATGGAACCATGCGCATCAAAGGTGGTGGCCATTACTCCTGCCGGTTGAAATTCAAGGAGCAGTCAGTCATAGATCGAAACCCTCGTCAGGTACGATTTATCTGAATTCTATCAAGCCAGTTGAAACCGTCCTGTAGTCTCTTCATCTCTTATTGCTTCTGTCTTCACTCCTTGACTAATTTAGGCATGCTTTAAAGAAGTAAAGCTTATAGAATAAAAAAATTCCAAGAAAAAAAAAAAATCATCAACGGTTTTTGTAATTCATCTGCAGGTTCATGGTTTTGTGCAAGACAATAGAACTGGGGAGAAAGTAGCTATATTGATAGGCAAATGGGATGAAGCAATGTACTATGTGTTGGGAGATCCAACAACAAAACCAAAGGGATATGATCCAATGACAGAAGCTGTGTTACTGTGGGAAAGAGACAAATCTCCTACAAAAACAAGATACAATCTCTCCCCTTTTGCAATCTCTCTTAATGAGATAACTCCTGGGATGTTAGACAAATTGCCTCCAACAGATTCCAGACTGAGACCAGACCAAAGACACTTAGAAAACGGTGAATATGAGTCAGCAAATGCCGAGAAACTGAGACTTGAACAGTTACAGAGACAGGTATGAATTTCAGTCAAACCTTTGTCTTCTACAGAACAAATCTATTAAGAAAAAAAGTTTGATCTTGACCGTACCTACTTCTTGTTGATTAATACATCTTTGTTGGTTAGTCTATTTAATGATCGTGGTGAGTACAATTGGACTGAATGTCCTTTTTTGTGTTTAGGCAAGGAGGCTGCAGGAAAAAGGATGGAAACCGAGATGGTTTGAAAAGGATGAAGAAGGGAATTATCGGTACTTAGGAGGTTACTGGGAAGCAAGAGAGAAGAAAGACTGGGATAAAATCACTGATATATTCAAGCCACAGCAACAGCGTAACACGGGTTCATCTTCATCTGTCTTTAATCATCAATGAAAAATGGCATCATCTCAGGTTTTTGCGCTTTTAATTTAAGTTAAGATATAGAAAGATCTTCACCATTCCCTCATTGTGCTTCTGTCAAATTTGGCCAGAACCTTTGGTGGTGTGTCTGTATTATGTAGATGTCAAACAGACTTATTGGAGATGATGAATTTTTCAGTTGGGATTCTGCTTTTCATGTGTAAACGTACTAAATAGAATGTGGACCAAGAAGTATCCATAAGTCAATTAAGGAACAATCAAAATGGGTATAAGTTTCAATTTCAAGCCTACAACATCAACGATCTGAGAGTAAACTTGAAATTAATATCAAAAAAATTGAAAGCAGAGTAAAATGGAATCTATGATACTCTATTACTGGTTTATTACCAAAGTAGATAAAACTTGTGTATTCAAAACTGCAGACAGAACAGAACAAAACTGTTTTCATATTTGCGACACAAGAAGGATGAGCTTTGGTCATGTTCACTTCCAAGCTTTCCTTCCTCTGAACTGGCTTCCACTGAGCCTGCTCTTCATCCTCTTGTCTCGCTTTGATTTCCCAGCCTTTGATCTTACTGCAGCAAGAGGCATATTCTTCCTGTGCTCCTTCTGTTTGTTGCTTGTTCCTCCCGTCTGCGTTTTCATTTAACCCGATTAATAGATTATCAGACAAACATTCTATGGCGTACCAATCATTTGTTGTATCAAGTCCAAAGAATGAAAAATAGACGGATACCTTCTTCTGCTTGATGGCAGCCTTGGATTTGTATTTACCTCGGTCCTCCCTACCTGCTTTAACTAATTCCAGTCTTTGCTCTTTTGTTAGTTTATGCCTTATGTGAGCCTGTGGAAAGAGTAACAATCAGTTAGCATAAAAAATACCACTAAAAAATGCCTAACATTTTGTGAAAAATATCGGAGTTTCTTGTGATAACAGCTTACTTCAAGTTTGGCTGGATCAACCCGCTTCTTACTTAGCTGATCAGAATCTGGAACCTTGAATCCTTTTCGAGCCAATGCAATTTTTGTTTCCTTCTTTGCCTGCATGGGACACAAAGACATCAATAACGATGGACTTTTTTACCAAGCAGAATGAAGAACAGAGGAAAGTTGCCTCTCTTTTCATATATACCTGTAGTTCTTTGATTTTCCGGAAGTCCTCATTCGAAAGTATGCCATCATTTTCATCAAAAGACGGCTGTCCGTTCTTTTCTTCTGCAAATCTCTTAAGAGTTCGTAGGCTTGTCTCAGCAGAAAGAAGACTTGCATCGAAATCTACTATCTTCCTTTTCTTTCCCTTTGCTTTCTCTTTGTTTCCACTATCCTCTACAGAAGAATCAGAAGCTTCTCCATCATCGTCTTCTCCTTCACTTTCCATCTCCTCATTTTCTGAATCTTCATCACTGTCATTCTCCTCTTCCTCTTCATCGCCAGCTATCGAAGTATCGATATCACTATCATCTTCAGTATTATTCATATCATCCCCATCATCTGAATCATCTTCAGCTTCGTCCTCGCTTCCACAACCATCAGGTATCAGCTCCTGCTCGACATCATCACTGCCAGGCAACTCTACGTCATCATCGTCTTCATCACCATCAGAGTCACTCTCATGATCACTTTCTTGCAATAATTCAACATTGGGAACATCGCTGAAGACATTAACTTCTCCATACTGTTTAGGTTTGGCAACAGTACCACCAGGACGGCCACGGTCTTTTTTCACTAGAAGCGAAGGATTGATCTGAAATTAAAGAATGCAATTCTTGGTTAACTCCACATACACTGATTATTTTTGTTCAAACCACCAAATTAAATGCTTCTGCTACCTCTCTGAACAATGCTATGAGGGAACGAGCGCCTGCTGAGATAGCTTTTTCATGGGACTTTTTATATAGAGCAAGATCTTGCAGCAAATCTTCTGTCATCAACTGAAGTATAGGATACACAAAAAGAAGTAAAAACACAATTCAGACAACACTGGAATGGAGTTGTATCACTACATTATATGAGAATATTAAACTAGTTACCTCATGAATTCTCAGGCACATTTCACGTATCACATTGAGTCCGACAGCAATAGCCTGGCGAAATAAATGAAACAATGAATGGTAAAGGATAATATATATACAATAAGCTTTCTGGTTAAGTCCCTTAATATGAGAAAACTCGAAATCCCACCTCAGGACGTGAACGGTCGTGTACAAACTGATTCACTATTTGCTTAAACAGTGGCTCCACGGCATCAGAAGGCACCTGCTCGAGAAAAATAATAATTAAAAAGGATACAAGAATGACAAAAAGCAATAATGCTATAAAGTGGAAATGCTTTTATACCCCATCATGGCAAGCCTGAACTGCTGCAGCAAGTATTTGTGTAATGTCCTTTTCATGTGGCTGTATTTAAGAAACCTTTTTTAATTAAATTTCAATTAAGAAGCGAAAATTTTTAAGGCAGGTTAGCATATTTTACCTTAGCATAGTTTTGAAGGTAGGGATAGAAGCTTAATAATTGCAACTTGTGAAGACCAATTGTCCGTGCAATAACTTTAATCATCATCAACCTGGTCTGCAAATTCATTAAGTTGGGGAAGTTAATAAACCGAAATTATGAGGAGTAATGAAGTGGTTCAGTCAAATTTCAAGATGAAAACAGTGAGAAAATAGTTACTTCAATCCGCTCACTAGTTTTACCAATGCTTTTGCCAGTCTGCAAACGGGAAAGCAATTTCTCTGCATATTTCTGTAAAAGAAGAAAAAATTCAATTATAGCTACTCCTTACTACTGTAATTAGCTTCTCTGTATATGGAACACTACACAACGTCAAGAACGAACCTGTGGATCATTTAGATGATTAAGAGGTGAATAACTTGAAGTAGCATTCTCAGTTGACGCACGCTGCTTTTTCTTAATACTCCGCATTGCGCGTTGCAGTTTTGCTTGCTTTTTCTTCTTGCTAGAAGATGTACCTTTGTTGGTCGCCTAAGCATCAGAAAGGAAAATACATTGAAAAAACTAACCCAAAACAGGTTACAAAGATGTTAACCATAATATCATTAGACCGGAAACTTTATGTCACACTTATTCTTATGAAAATAATATCGACATACATGAAGGACCATCAAAAACTAGTAAGGGTCTTCTTCATTTATGTATATTGTTATTTACCTTGTAAACAGCCTCTCTGTTAATCACAACCTCAGTTGCTTTCTTTGAATCTTCGTCATCGCTGCCTGAATAATCACTATCATCCTCATCTTCAAGGTTCTCGTAGTCAAGAAGAAACCGAAGGGAAGCATTCATGATCCTGAACATGTTAACAGAGAAGTTAGAGATTTGACCAACGAAATCATATCAACTTACTCCGCAGTTGGAAAAAAGGATATACCTAGGTGACGTATGAAAGCACGCTTCACAAATTGCAATTGCAACTCTGTCATTTTTATCACCAAGCCAGACCTTTTTCTTGTGAAGCTCACAAAGGGTAACAAGTGCTCTTTTAGCCTTTGCTTCATCTTCTTGCTACAAACAAAACAAGCCTATTATCATCTAATAAAGTAGTCACACAATCCCATGAAAAGTGGAAAGTTAATTACCTCCAACAAAGAGATCACAATCTTCTGAAGTGATTTGTGCCTGGGGTCAGTGATACTCATCTTACGAATGGTTTGAACAATGTGAGAAAAAGCCAGCGTTCGCAGGTTTCTGTCACCAAGAGTCTGAATATCCAGAAATAGAGCCAGCAAATCTTCGATGACAAGACTCTAAGACAACAAGAAAACAATAAACTCAGCCCCAGAACAGACCAAAAATGAACTGGAAATCATGAACCAACGTTTTGAAGTTCTTTCTATCACAAGATATAATCTCTTGTGTATTCTGTGCATTTCATAATCATATTTATACCTTTCTATTCATCAGAAGAATCAGCGCTTGTGCAACATGGTTCCGAAGCCCCGACGGCATTCCCACACACGAGGTACGAAGTAAATCAGTCAACTCAGCCGGAAAATCCCCAAGTAGCTTGGGGTAAAACGGAGTAACATGAGCCAAAAACATAGCTCGGTCCCCGAGATCCTTGGCAACAGAAGTGTCAGAGCCAATGCCTCCAACGGATGAGAAACTGAGAGCCGCCTGTTGCTGAAAGAGATCAACAGAGGCTTTGAACTGTTTGTAGATCAGTAGGAGCTCTGTTTCGTAACCTTCAGGGTCACGCTTGATTTTACCCTGAAGGATAGGAAGGCTGAGCTTCTCTGAGCTCCGGCCAGACGCCTTAAAGGACTCCGGTGTAAGACCTAGTGATCCGGCCATACTCTCAGGTTTTGTGAAAGAGAAGGAAACCCTAGAAAACAATAAAACAAGTAATGTTAAATACATGAAAGCAATGAAATAGCTACAAAAAGTTCACTGAGGCATTGTGTCGAACACTTAGATGCACCTTTGAAATCTAGTCAACGAATTTCATAAAAAATCTACCAAAAAATTTCATTTTAGACATAAAATCTGTTAAAACTCTCGTTGAATTGACATTTGCAACACGATTAATAGCCAAGAACCTAAATTTTCATCAAATTCTGAACCCAAATAAACCCAAAAATGAAAATGAAAATATACCTCGGAGATGAGCTCGTATCTATCAGCTCGACTCTGTCTCTCTTTCCCAACACTCGTGTCGACTAATCTCTGGTTCTGTCTCTTTTTCTACTCTAGTAGCCGTTCTGGTTCCACGAAGAAGAAAGACAACAGAAATTAGGTCTTTAGCGTTTAGGTTTGGTTCTTTATTCTACCGGGTCGGTTTAGGATTTAATAGTCTCTGATTTCTTCGGTTAGGGGTTTAATTGTCCCCGGTTCTGTCGGTTGACTTTGAATCTAAATGGGCTTTTTTTACTCTCGTCATCTGGAGGACAAGGATGAACAAATGTGATTGCTACTTGGTTGATTCTATAAATAAATGTACTAAAATCTTAAAGCTAGGAAGTAACACACAAATTTTGATATTACCCCCTATCTTTTATCATAATATTATGTACTAAAGCAATGCAATCATGAATAATGAAATGACATTGATTGTTGCAGAGTGCTATAAGTTTAGTCTATAGGTCTTCGAGCTGTGCAAGTCTTGTATGCTTAGTGAACCAAAAAGTTCTGATTAGAGAATGTAAAGCACTGAACTCAATAGTAAACACGTGATTTTGATAAATTTGTTACTTTTTTGTTTTGTTTAGTTGCTTCTAGAAGGTTGAATAGCCAAAAAAAAAATTATACACTATTGTGAGATTGTCACTCAGTCTCACACAAGATGTGAGTAGCCAAATTATGCCTTATTATTTGGCATCATGCTTTGAGTTATTGTTGTCCACACAAATCGCATTTGTCACACTCCAAAACCTTTACGTTGCGTCTACAGCAAGGAACCTCATCTTGAAATAGATCAAATTTTCACAACACAAAGCAAATGTAGTTTCCCATACCAAAACATGAATAATAACATTTGAAAATTAGCAATGAGATCATCGCAAACGAAAAAGCAGAGATTTCACTGAGAGAAACCTTACAATGTCTTTAGTAGAGAAACTTTATAATCATATTTCTATCATTGATATATGTCTTGCTTTGTTGGGGCTCTTTCTTTTCTGTTGCTTGAGGGAGAAGTTAACCAACAAGCGCGGGCCAACGCTATGGCCAGTGTTTGGGATTACTTTAGAGTTCTTCTTTCATGTAAATGATGTCTACGGTTGGGTCACAAGGACTTTGACAAAATGCCGAGGTACCTTTCTTTACCGCGGAATCTGGCTAGACGGATCTTATGGAGCTGTGACTTGTGTTCCTGCCAATGTTGAGTACATGCTCAAGACTAACTTCAAGAACTACCCCAAAGGTGCCTTCTTTAAAGAACGGTTCAGTGATTTGCTCGAAGATGGTATCTTTAATGCTGATGATGCGTCTTGGAAGGAGCAGAGACGGATCATCATAACCGAAATGCATTCAACTAGGTTCATGGAGCATTCGTTTCAAACGACGCAGCATTTGGTGAGGAAGAAGCTGTTGAAGGTGATGGAGACTTTCGCGAGGTCTCAAGAAGCTTTCGATCTCCAAGATGTGCTTCTGCGGTTGACGTTTGACATCATCTGCATCGCGGGTTTAGGTGATGACCCGGAAACTCTAGCTACTGATCTTCCTCAGGTCCCATTTGCTAAAGCTTTTGAAGAAGCAACGGAGTCTACTCTGTTTAGATTCATGATTCCTCCTTTTATATGGAAACCAATGAAGTTCCTCAACATCGCGTACGAGAAAAGTCTCAGAAAATCTGTTGGCGTGGTGCATGGATTCGTTAACAAGATGATTGTAGATCGTATCTGCAAGCTCAAGGAGGAAGAGGCGTTAGATAATAGATCCGATGTCCTTACAAGAATTATAAAGATAGAGAGTCATAGAAGAGGTAATGAGATTGATCCTTCCACCATCAGATTCTTTAGACAATTTTGCACAAGTTTCATTTTAGCTGGACGAGACACAAGTTCTGTTGCACTTTCATGGTTCTTCTGGGTGATACAGAAACACCCGCAAGTCGAAAACAAGATCATCTGCGAGATCAGAGATATCTTGAGACAGCGAGGAGATCCAATAAACGAGAGCCTCTTCACGGTCAGAGAGCTAAACAACATGGTATATCTACAAGCAGCACTTTCAGAAACTCTAAGACTGTACCCACCAATTCCAATGGAAATGAAACAAGCCATTGAAGACGATGTGTTTCCAGATGGGACATTCGTTCAAAAAGGTTCACGGGTTTACTTCTCGATTTACGCCATGGGGAGGATGGAATCAATCTGGGGAAAAGACTGTGAAATGTTCAGACCAGAGAGATGGATCCAAGCAGGGAAGTTTGTCAGTGATGACCAGTTCAAATATGTTGTGTTCAATGCTGGGCCAAGACTCTGTCTAGGGAAAACATTTGCTTACCTGCAGATGAAGATGATAGCTGCTTCAGTGATGCGGAGATACTCAATCAAGGTTGCCAAAGATCACGTCGTTGTCCCAAGAATTACGACAAACTTGTACATGAAGTACGGTCTAAAGGTGACTATCACACCAAGGTTGCTAGATTAGACGAAACTAGAGTCATGTTCCATGTAGAGACATTGTTAAATATAATACCTTAGAGGGAATTCAATTTTTCCGCTTATACTAAAAGTCTAAAACCGCTTTTTTTGAATGTTTACTACCTCAATGAAAAAGGTACACATACCTATTTGGAGCAACAGCACTTTTGAATACATGTCGGATGTGAAAAAATCAAGCTCTATAGATGGGAAAAAACAGACTTGGTTTCAGCTAATACCTTAAAAAGAACCAGGGACACTTTATCTCGCGCAATTGAGATCAGACATTCAAGAGAGCAGGTCCAAAAAGCTTTTGTCCAATCTACCACACGATATCTTATCAACAACCAAGTTTATAGTGGAAGCATCTACAGCGAACCCACTCCTCTTCATTTCTTCTATGAGTTCAACTGATTTGAGAAAGTCTCCACCTCGGAGATGTGCTCGGATTAGTATATTGTATGTCCAATCATCTGGCGCAATCCCATCCTCTTCCATTTTTCTAAACAACAGGTTTGCTTCAGAAAGTAAGCCCTTCTTACATAGTCCTCCAATCATTGTATTATATGTTATGACATTAGGCTTCACTTCTTTGAGTGCAAGACTACAGAACAGATCCCAAGCATCATCCACCTTACTACCATTGCACATCCCGTGAATTATAATATTATAAATACCAATATCAAGATCCAGCTTGCTCTTCTCCAGTTTCCCAAATATTTCCATTGCCTTTTTTATTTCTCCATTGTCACACAACCCATCCAGCAAGATACTATAAGTTACAACATCAGGACAAACACCAAGCGACACCATCTCTTGAAGGAGTTTTTTGGCAACATTAAGTTTTCCGGATTGACAAAACCCTTGGATGAGAGTGCTATAAGTTACTGTATCTGAGACTATTCCTCTCAGAAACATTTTACGGAACAGTTCCATAGCATCATCAACACGTTTAGCCTTACAATATCCATTTATAAGGATACTATAAGTCACTCTATCAGGATAGCATCCATTGCTAACCATCAGATCCATCATCTGGTTAGCCTCATCTAGTTGGTTCTCCTTGCAAAACCCATCTATCAAAGAAGTATAGGTGACGGTATCAGGATCTATGCCGTGTTGGATCATCTCGTTGTACAATTCCGTAGCCTCTAAAAGCTTCCGCTCTTTCACAAAAATATGAATCAACACATTGAATGTTACAACATTGGGGGTGATATTCCTTCTGATCATATCCCTCAGCAACTGGGCGGCATCATTCCATCTACCAGCACTACAAAAGCCTCCTATGAGAGTGGTGTAGGTAATGACATTTGCTTTGATCCCTTTGATTTCCATTTCACTGAAAAGATTAAATGCATCGTTGAGGCTCCCGTCTTTGCAAAGACTATCAATTATGATAGTGTATGTGACTGCGTGGAGCTTGATCTTTCTATCTTCCATCTTTCTGAGCAAATCCAAGGCCAGGCCAGTTTTCCCAGACTTACACATGACATTCAAAACCGGCCCATAGGTAAGTTCATTGGGTTGAAAGCCATATTCCACAGTTCGATCGATTAAAACCACAGCTTCAGACACTTTACCTTGGAGACAAATTCCATTGATGAGAGCGCTCATCGTTACGAGATTGGGTCTATGTCCCATTTCAACCATTCGATCAACTAGTGCCACAGCTTCAGAAACTCTACCATCGAGACAGAATCCGTTAATCAAGGTCGTAAATGTGATAGTGTTAGGCTCAAACCCAAGTTTGAAGATCTTTGCCATAACAGAAAAGGCAAAACCGAGATGCCGAAGCCTGCAGAAGCAATTGATGATAATACTCAGAGAGTAGATGTTATGCGAAATGCCATGCGATTCCATTTGCCTAGACAGAGCCAAGACAAGATGATACTGTTTGGTTTTGGCAACAGAACCAAACAATCTACTGAAATCTATGATTGTAGGAAAAGGACGAGATCGAATCATGGATTGGAAGAGCTCAACAGCATCATCCTTCTTGATATCGACAAGATCACTTCTCAATCTCTCTCTATAAAAGAGATTCCTATCGCTGAGAAGAGAATAGTCGCCTGAGCGCAAATGAATACCTGAACCCAAGAGATTATGACGCGTAACCACTCTCTGAGTGGCCCACACCATGCTTCTGTCTCAACTCACCAAAACCCTCCCCGTCCTCGATGGTCGATTTACAGTTAAGTTCTGTTCTGTACTTTTCGGAATTTCAGATACAAATTGGTTTACGAACTGGTACGATTCCGGTAACGTATAAACCGGACCGAACAACATCTCCGTTACAAAATATCAAAAGTCAAAATTTTAATTATTTTTTTCTGCTTACAAAAATATCTACTTTTAGTGTTTTACATGTCAATAAATCTCTTTAAAATTCAAAATTATACGGTGAATAGCCAGTATGAATATTTTCATGTAACTAAATATATTTGGTTTATAAATTACCGTGGTATTAAATACGATGAATAGCCAAAAACAAATATTTATAAGGTTTNTTGGTTTATAAATTACCGTGGTATTAAATACGATGAATAGCCAAAAACAAATATTTATTAGGTTTATTATGTTACTAAAAACATGAGCGCAAATTTTGCATTTTTGGAAACAATCTTTGGGTTTGTTACGCTCTTCACCAACACACAATTTGCATTATCAACACGAACCTTTTACGTTACGTGTCTCACAAAAGAACTTATCTTCTTGAAATGGACTAAATCCTCACAACTGTCTGCAAGAAGATATAGCACCAAAACTGGAGTTCTTAAGCCAAAAACTTATAACGCATGAGATCAATTCCCTTCAAATACTCTTCCAATCTCATCTTCACATCCAACACTTTTTACACCAGCCAATAACTTCATCTGAATTTTCACCGAGGGAACATAAAATGTCTGAAACCTCTTCTATATCTTTACCGGAGAGAGTTTACAATCATCTTTGTCTTTCCGATGTTTCTCTTGCGTTGTTCGGATTGTTTGTTTTCTGTTGTCTGCGTGAGAAGCTGACGAAGAAGCAGGGGCCAATGATATGGCCAGTGGTCGGAGTTACTCCAGAGTTTTTCCGAAACAGGAATGATGTCTATGGTTGGGTCACGAGATGGTTGAAAACATGTCGAGGTACGTTTGTCTACCGCGGAATCTGGCTTGGTAAGTCTTATGGAGCTGTGACTAGTGTCCCTGCGAATGTCGAGTACATGCTCAAGACAAACTTCAAGAACTACCCCAAAGGTACATTTTATAAAGAGAGATTCAATGAACTGCTTGAGGATGGTATCTTTAATGCTGATCATGAGCCTTGGAAGGAGCAAAGACGGATCATCATTACCGAAATGCATTCAACTCGGTTCGTGGAGCATTCCTTTCAGACAGCACAGGGTTTAGTAAGGAAGAAGTTGTTAAAGGTGATGGAGAATTTCGCAATGTCGCAAGAGGCTTTCGACCTCCAAGATGTGCTCTTGCGCTTGACATTTGACAACATCTGCATCGCGGGTCTTGGTGATAACCCGGGAACCCTGGATTCTGATCTTCCCCTTGTTCCGTTTGCTCAAGCTTTCGAAGAAGCAACAGAATCTACGCTGTTTAGATTCATGATTCCTCCTTTCATATGGAAACCCATGAGGTTCTTCAACATTGGTTATGAGAAAGGTCTTAGGAAAGCTGTTGAGGTCGTCCATGAGTTTATTGACAAGATCGTTGTGGATCGTATCTGCAAGCTCAAGGAGGAAAAAACATTAGGCAACAGATCCGATGTCCTGTCAAGGATTATTGAGATAGAAAGTCACAAGAAGAGTGATGAAAAAGATCCTGACACCATCAAGTTTTTCAGGCAATTCTGCACGAGTTTCATCTTAGCTGGACGAGACACAAGTTCTGTAGGTCTTACATGGTTCTTCTGGCTGATACAGAAACACCCAGAAGTTGAAAACAAAATCATCCACGAGGTCAGAGAAATCTTGAGACAGCGAGGGGATCATATCACCAGCAAAAACGAGAGTCTCTTCACGGTCAAAGAACTAAACGAGATGGTATATCTACAAGCAGCACTTTCCGAAACCCTCAGACTTTACCCTCCAATTCCAATGGAAATGAAACAAGCCACTGAAGACGATGTTTTTCCCGATGGCACTTTCATAAGTAAAGGTGCACGGGTTTACTTTGCGATTTACGCTATGGGAAGGATGGAATCCATTTGGGGGAAAGACTGTGAATCGTTCAAACCAGAGAGATGGCTTCAAGCAGGGAATTTCGTGAGCGATGACCAATTCAAATACGTAGTGTTCAATGCTGGGCCAAGGCTATGTTTAGGGAAAACAATTGCCTACCTGCAGATGAAGACAGTCGCTGCTTCAGTCTTACTGAGGTACTCAATCAAGGTAGCTCAAGATCATGTCGTTGTCCCCAGAGTTACAACAACCTTGTACATGAAGCACGGTCTCAAGGTGACCATCTCGCCAAGATCGCTGGAAGAGAAAATACACATTCAAGGGTCACAGATGACGGAGAAAACATTAGAATTTTAACAGGTAAATACTCCACATACCATATCATGGAGACATTACTAGAGTCATTTCCCTGTAGAAGCATTGCAAAAGATGAAACTTAGGAGGAAATCAGGTTTCCTCTTGAATATCAAAACCGCAATGTAACATCTTCACCTTTTACTACCTCAATGGCATACACCTGCTTTCGAGCAGCTTATCTTGAAGGCTGAAAAATAGTTTATATGCGTTCAATGTTATGAACAAAAGATATCATCTCTTTTCGAGCAAATCATCTATGAATACAATGTGCATGTGTGTGTCTCTCTAAGATACAAGTAACAATCCAACTAAAAGGGGTCACGATGTATGAACCAAATATTTCAAGGGTAGAGCATCAAGAGTAATAAAGGTCTTGCAAAACATACTTAATCCCCTGCAACAAAATTGAATTCTAATGCCACACCACACCAATGCCAATAGAGAAAGTCTAGAAAATTTACGCTTTCTCTCGCATAATTGCTTCCTTCACGCATCCACATAGCCTAGTGTCACTTTTCTTGAATTTGTCTAAGATCATCCTGAATCCAAATTGACTATCAAAAATTGCTAACCCGGATCTAATGGACTAGCTGTAAAGAAATCAACAAGCTCTTAAGCCTATCAACGACTAAGAGTGAAATGGATTTGAGAAGAAACCCAAATCGACCAAGTTTCACACTCAATACTCATGAGTAGCTAAAATGGAGGATAAGCGAATTTCACGCAATAGAAACCAGTTCAAAAGATCGATTACATTCTTACGCTGCTTCCCAGAGCGCTGATGCTCCTTCACGCGCCGTATGGTGACCCGTCGCCGTCGATTTATATTTAATGCCACGGCGAGCTCGACGGTGGTGGTGGTGGTGGTGGAAGACGAGCCATTCTTATTTTACCCCTCATTAAATTTTCTAAATTTACCTATTTACCCTGTTTTTATTTTCTGTTAAATTTAATTTACTACTTGAACAGACATTTTATATAATGCAATTTTCCTCTTTTCAGAACTCAAATTATTAATTTGAGATTTCAACAATTACATATCATAAATTAAGAAATTCTATAGTATATTTTCGAGATTTTCTAACTTAATAATTAATGAATTACTACCTTTCAACAATATTTATTCTGACTAAGCTAAATTTTCTGATAGGTCCGTTTTAGCAAGTCAAACGAGCTTTACAACAAATCTGACTTGAGTGTCAAATGCTCTGAAGACGAGATCTGTTTAGACGAACTCGAGTTCTTTAATGGTCTTGTGGCTTTAATAATCTTGAACCACTGGCTCATTGGCTCACACGAACTGTCCTTATTCAAACACTTGCAAGGATTAGCCACCACATTATTGGTTGCGTCCACGTCAAGGCAAAGAGAGGTATTGTTACTTGTCGCCGAAGCTAAGTGCATCCTAGAGGCTGAGATAGTCTGCCATATTGAACCGGGACTCGAGCAACTAGTTTGAGTCATTGTAACCGGCTTTTGTGGTCCGTTGCTTTGCAAACACAAAGGCTGGTTTTTTATTCTTAAGGTTTTGTTAGTGTAGCTCCATGGTTCGGAACTATTGCATGGACCAAGTGTGACGATTGTCGGGTCATTGGGAGATCGTACTAGGCAGAGACCGGTTAACGGATGGAAAACAAGATTGTACGCATCAGTTTTAGGTCCCGGACCTATTAATCCAAAACAAAATTCAAAGGTTATATAAATTTAAGCAAAAATGTATTAGTCTAATGTTTTAAGTAATTTTCGCGGTAAATGCACCTTGAAGCGAAGATTGAAGAAGAGAGATCCGTTGCAAGAAACTCGAATTCCGAACACTTTTCCAATCAGAATCCAACGCACCATAATACTCAATCATCCCAACCACGCCTTGTCTTAAGTAATAACTTCCCTGAAGCGCCCAAAGTGCCCAATCGACGTCATTTTCCGCCGCCCAGCCCATTACACATCCGAAATAGCGATTGTCATTCGAGTTTCCTCCTCTTTCATCTATACCAAACTCGCTTAGAAACAAGGGGAAGCCTTGGTTAAGGAGAAAACCACCACCATTTCCTATCCGGTTTAGTACCCGACCGCATTGATCGTTGGGGTTATTGGTCCCCCACGAGTTTCCATCGGAGAAAGAATACCAATGCAGCTCAAAGACTAGTTTTTTAGTGAATGATATCTTTACAGGCCGCGACCTAACGAAGGAGAGATCGGCGTCAAAGCTAAGACCAGAGAGGATTACAAGTACATTCTTGTTTGCTGAATGAACTGCTTCTGCTCCTTGTTGCATATACCTACGTACCGCAGTTCATAATTAATATTCAGATTATATACTAGTAACAAGAGAAGACCAAATATATAAAGATATTTTATGCAATAAACTTTATGATAAAAATATATGCATAGTCTAAGCAGTACTAAACTACTAGGTAACGTACTTGAACCAATCGTTAACGTTTTGCTTAGGCCCTCTAAGTTCATTCCTAAGACTCATGCCAACGACATTAGAGACACCATCAAAGATCTTCGCCATTTTACTCCAAGCAGCCACCCACTCGGTAGGATCGAAGAACCGGTCACCGAAGAAACCATTACCATCATTGTTGTCGCAGCACCACCCTGGTTTGGTTAGGTGGTTGTCTAATATTACCATCACATTGTTCTTTCCTAATGTGGTAACCACCATCTACACAAAAAGGAAAAAGAAGGTTATATGTTATTCACAATTTGTTACAACTTTTTCTATCATGACTCATGAAATTGTGGTTTTGGATACGATTGGTGAATTTTTAGTATTATCACGTGGGTTTCTAAATTTTTTCATGGCATGTGATTTGTTCGAACTTCGATTATATGAGTTTCCGTGCTATGATTGAAAATTTCCTACTATATTTAAATTAATTATATAAAACGGGATAATAATGAAATAATCATTTGTTATTATTTAGTAATGTCTTGAGGCATATATTATTGACTAAATACCAACATAATAGGTTTTGTTACCAACAAAAATGATACTAATATCAAAATTTGCAATGTTTGGTGGATTTTGTATTTTTGTTATCATTTGTATTAGTCTTTCGTAATTTCAAAAGATCATATATAGTTGCTCTGTTGTCTTACCTCCAAACAAGAATTTAGACATCAGATACAAAGACTCAATCATCGACTAAAAACATATTTGTCTTTTTGGTTATGAATATGACCCATATTCATAAATAGTACTCTTTTTTGTTTGTATCAATTGCTAAAGAATAATGTCACCAATAAATATCAATCATATACCTATTAGGCTATTTAGAACAGACCAAGTCTATAATGTAAATAATTAGTTTTTGTGACAGAAATAGAAAAAGGCCAAACAAATATCACGAGTGTTATGCGTTACGAAGATACATGCATTAACTTCATTTACCCACTACCAAACAATTTCTAATTAAGAAACTTGCCTAATGACATATTTCAGCAGTACAGACTGAAAATTATGTTGATCTTTTTCAGAATTTTGTTTTTTTAATAACTAAGACCGTTTGATAATAATTCTCAACCAAACCCCAACTAAAATTATATTAAAGGTTTTTGTATATCTAAACTCTCTTCCAAGACTTGACGTGTTCGTTAGCAACGATTGGTTTTTCTACAAAGTTCAATACGTGTAGTGGTTTAATAAGCAACATTGAAACTTGAAACACCGTTCTTCTATCAAATTTTATTTAAATGTATTGAAGTTTTAATTATTATATTAATAGAACTTTGAAAATTAGTTGAACAGATACATTTTTTAGTTGAATAATTAATATCTTCCTCTAAAAGGTTAAGCCATAAGTCCATCTACCACCCTACATATAAGCCTAGTATTTATATATATATATATATATAATAAATTACCTAATTTAAAAAAACTCATTTTTTTACTTTAGATAGTTAATATTTAAATTTTAGGATATGAGAATTAATGGACCAATCTCATTGAATGGAGTATGTCGAAGTCTAGCGATATTTCATAAATTACTAACTTTTTGTTTCTTTCTCTTTGTTAGCAAATTTTGTTATATGGTCTGATGGTCACATGACATAAAAGGGTAAAGTGTAGTAATGCTATTATATATTTTTATTTTCTTTTGCGAAGAAATTAATTATGTATTACACACACGTACGATATATCTTACGCGTGCAATAAATATTGAAATAATCTTATTGCATCCTATACATTCAAAAAGTCTTTTGGAGTATTTGCATTAGAAAATTCAATCTCGACCACACTAATTTTCTTGTTGATGATCAAATTTCACATGACCATATGAAAACAGGATAACATTTATTCTTATACTAAATCAAACAATTTCTAGAATCAAAAGGTTTTGGAGATAGTTATTACAAGAGTACCTTGAAAGCCTCAATGAGGGAAAGGTCAATAATGGAAGGGTTGTTGGTTTGGAAGCCAACAATGTCTTTATTAAGACCAAGGCTTTGAAAAGATTGTCTCACTGTGACATTATTAGCCAATGTTTCATTAGTCATCAAATCCAACGGCCAAGTTAACCTAACACAGTTGAAACCCATTTCAACTATCTTCTTAGCCACTGCGTCCACCGGTTGCTTGCTCAGCCCTTCTGCCACCACGGGCTGTAGGTGCGATGGCCAGTTCCCGCACATTAGCTTAACCCGTTGGCCGCTCTCGTCCACGATCCAACGGGAGTTTGTGGAGAGAGGATAAGCCATGTTTGGGATGGTTTGTTGTGCTATGAAGGAGAAGAAGAAACAGAAGAATGGGAAAATGTAGAACATGCGTTTTGGTTCTTTTCTTGTCATTTCTTCTATGAAGTTATTTGTTGTTTCTGTTGTGTGTTGGAGAATCATTGTGACACTAGTCATATTTATAGAGAAAGAGAGA
>OVAF01000566.1:4401-36995 GCA_900406245.1 Odontarrhena argentea | reverse complement strand
ACATGGCAGCCTCTCGTAGCTAGTTCAGAAAGGTAACCCTTCTATATTATAAAGATAGCTTCTTCTTTCTGTTGCTTATGTAAGATGAGACAGAGAGAGGTTTGTAAAACTATGCAACTCTCTCATACTCATGGAACTTTTTTTTTCCAAATATACCCCTACTAATGACGTCAGCTGAAATTAGGATTGGCTGCAAAGTAAGCCAAAACACCAACGAAAGGAGCATTGATGTAAGTGGCTGGCTCGGACTTGTTGTATTCGAACCGAAGATCATCGTACTTATCATCCTCTCCAGGTCCACCAACCACTGCCCCAACCAAAATGTTGGGGTTTGGTTCGGATGTACTGAAATAACCCGTCCCATCTTTACACCCTATGGGTTCTGGATGGTCCACGACCGATGGTAATGATGAGCCGCGGTGGTGGATCCTCTTTGGATACCTTTCTCCGTACCCAACCATGTATGATAGTCCCATCGGATTGTCCCCTAATATATAGTCCACCTTCATTTTTCAACAAATTAATACACAACATTATTGTCACATACTACAAAAAAAATATTATAAAAATTAGTTTATAAAACAAATAATATCTCTATGAATTAATAAAATATTACTATCTCAACTTTATTAATTTATAAAAAAAAAAAAAAAAATTGTAATGGCTAACCTGTTTTTTGGCGATAAGGCGGAGATAATGAGGAGGGACGGTAAGGCTACCGCAATTTAACGAGAGGCCATTTCTAGAAAGATATTGAGCATAGACAAGGAGGAGGAAAGATATAGTCGTAGCGTGCTGAAGCTGGCTCCCACCGGGCTTATAGAGTAAACCGCCGGGAGTATATTCAACGTGTACTCCCTGCGACTCGGGCACTAGACTACACATGAAGCTCTCCGCCGAGGCCTTGTATGCCTCTAAGTTATACACATTCCCTTCTACTACTTCCTGTAACCGGAATTATAATTTAAAATAAGTTATTACTTAACCGGTCACTTTGGACTCACGTACACGGAAAGGAAAGAACATCATAACCTTTATATATATCACGTGCAAGGCCTACGAGTGGTTCTATTACTTACCTTTTTTACTAGAGGGTAACTAAGTTTAATTTTAGAGGTTAAAATTTGGATCTAACCTTTGAAACGAGGACATTAAGGCCACCAACTTTATTGTCCCAGCCAAATTCATCGACGTTCTCACTAGCACCAAACGTTTCTCGATTACTCTCTATGTAATTAAGGTAACTTTCATCACCAGTTGCTTTTCTTAGCCATGCTGCTCCCCACAATAACTCATCCTAACCAAACGAAAAAAAACATTAAAAATGTCACCAAGAAACATTTATCGAGATTGTATAAATATTTGAACAACTTTTGTGAGTAATGTAATTTAATTTTACCTGATATCCGTTGAAATCGCAGTAAAAAGGACAAACATCGTAGTGAATATCTTCATTGCTACTGTAAGCGCCGCGGTACATATCCGCGTACTGAAATGTTTTAACAGCGTTTCCTAGCAATGTTTGAGAGTAGCCTGTATCCGTAGACCGGAAGGCAATGGAAGCGGCAGAGAGAGCCGCGGTGATTTCTCCGGCTAATTCAGAAGCAGGATTAGGGGCATTTACCACGTAAGCGGTCCGTGGTGTATCCATATCCTCAGGTCGTTCCCAGCAATTATGATCTGCGTTTGGATCACCTACCTATCACAAGTTTGTTCATTTTTAATTTCACTTTAATTAGTTTTGCATTTAATAAATACTCACACTTTTAAAAATATAGTTATAAAATAATAGCTATAAATGAATAAATTAGGAAATACACCTCCTCACATCACCATCAACATCATATAATATTACCTGATTTATCTTATAATTAGACCCTAATAGAATTGCAACGGTTATGATCAAATAGTCCATATCAATCGTCATTTTTAGAAATATTCCTTTAATCAGTGTCAATAAATTCCATAATTAATTCTCTAATGATGCTTTGTAGGTGTAATTATTAAATTCTGATTATCCTAATAGTTCCAACTATAGTCAACAAAAAATTATTGTTGCTGTTTCCAAAAACAAATAGTATAGCAGAAAATAGTCAAAAACCAATAACAGTAGCAATTTATTGGGTCCTCTACTACAAAAGTAGCAAAGTACGGGCACACACACCCATAAAAAGCAAAACCATTCATTTTTACGTTACCAAATTACGTAAGGAATATGTAAAGTCATAGTATCACTTACTTCTAACTATACTTTCATAATAAACTGATGTTAAAAAAAAAATATAAGTTCATAATAAACTCAACTGGTGAGCTTTATTGTTAATCAGAAATTTTAAATCCAGACCTGATTAATAAATAAATTTAATAATGAATCAGAAGCACGACATCATTTCGATCCACAAATAAATTTAAGACTTATCCATACTAGACTCACAAGTCTCACATTCGGTGGATTTACGTATTATTATCAAAAATTTACTACTATATTTATTACTTCCGCTTAATTACAAATAGATATGAATATTTTATTAGAATATATGAGTATTTTTAATTAAATATTTCGTACGGAGGAAGAAAGAAAATAAAAAGCCAAAAAAAAGTGTGACGCAACGACAAATAATGAAAATAAATGTCCACTCACGGGTTAGTTTCATCTGTTGGCAACCGAAACGAATCAGTTTCCTAAGTCTTTTACTGAAATTCCTAAATTACCCCTCATTATACTCCCTATTCACAAAACTACCACTCCCCGGAAAAATTCAGTTACGGAAATCGAAATTGAAAAAACTCACCTGAACAAAAATTCGGTTAGGTAGTTGAGAAACCGATTTGAGAAGATAATCAGAACTCCACCGGAGAGCAACGAGCGAGTTACGATACTCCGACGACGGCATGAATTCGCCGAATTCAATTATACTCCAAGCGAGCATTGTGGTTGTAAAAGCCATCGGAAAATTGAATTTGACGTTATCCCCGGCGTCGTAATAACCGCCGGTTAAATCGGTTTGGTAATTCCAACCGTCGCCCAAACCGGAGTTTTTACGCCAGGTTAGTCTTTGGTCGGTCGGGAGGTAACCGGAACGTTGGCCTTCGAAGAAGAGGATCGATTTGGAGAGTGCGTCGGAGTAATCGTGGGCGTTCGATGAGGACGACATTGTGGTGGTGAGGAGGAGGAAGAGAAGGAGACGAGGGTAGAAATGTAATTTCATTGTATCGACGTCGGTGGTTGGGAGTTTTGAGAAGGAGTGTGTCGGAGTCTGTGTTTGTGTTTGCAACTAGGAGAGTGTCACGAGATGTGTTTATATATATATATATATATATATATATATAAGGTTAATTAGGAGAAAATATTGTGTGTTTTATGAATTTAGTATTGTATAATTAAGGTGTAATTATTGTTAAGCGATTCATTTACTCCTTTTGTAATCTGATGCAGTTAATTTTATGGATTTTTTTATTTATGCCACTATATATTATGATTATAAATAACTTTTTCATTAAAAATTTATGATCTTGATTATGATTTGTTCATTGCAACCCTCTAATGAATATTGTTGAAGTGTTTGTAAATTATATAATTATTGATTACACTCAAATATAACACTTTCATATACTTTCTCTGTCTCATTTTAGATGAAGTTCAAAGCACACAGATTAAGAATACTATAAATTTTTATTTTTTTCTAGACAAAAATCATATTTATCATCCATTTAAACACATTTCAGCCAATAGTATACAATAAAAATACATTTAATTTTACATTGAAAACCTAAAACCTCATGTAATTTGAGACGGAGGGAGTATATTTTTTTGTGGGTCAACAATATACAATATACGGATGTAAATCTCACATATAGATGTGATTGGCATTGTCATGTATCGTTGTGTTCTATTCTGGTAAGAATAACATGTATTGTTATGCTTTGTTCTTAGCAAAAAGAAACATATTAAAATAGGTTCAATGTACATTATAATTTACTTGCACAAAAACATCACTCTCTAATTATTGTTGTGTATAGTTAGTGATAATAGCTCTTAGAATGTTATACTAATAAAATACGAATAAGCGATCCCTCATAGTGATATTCCATACTAGGATAATTTTAGGTTGATACAAAAGTATTTGTTCCACTACAATTTGTAAGATTGTATTAAAGAACTATTTTATTTAAAATTTATATTGTTTACTTTTTTTATAAAAAAAGTACCAAGTTTCTGATTCATAATTTTTGTAACAATATCGCATCTAGAAGGTAAATCACTTATTTCTAGTGAAATTGAAATGAAGACATATAATTCTTCCTAATAGTGGTAAAATTTTAGTCTATATGAATAATTTTTTCTTATAAGAATCTCTATGAATAATTTGATTAGATTATTGTCAAGTGTGCGTGTGCTAACACTGACGCGGTCTTTTGGTTTTTTGCTAGAAGATAAACCAAAACTAAAGTATATTACTATTGTTAATTTTGTTTCTTTTTAGCATCTTTTCAGTTAATCAAAGTATATTACTATTGTTAATTTTGTTTCTTTTTAGCATCTTTTCAGTTAATCATTACATTTTATAATAAATAAAGGATGACTATAATAAAAATGTATACTCTCTCGATGTTATGAATAGATAATGGCCGTGGAAAAAAATATTTTATAGAATCTCGTGACAAAATGGGACCCGGACTTTGCGCTAATGCGTTAAGTTGCTAAAAAGAAGTGTGTTGGTTTTACAAAATTCCAAATTCTGTTCGATTTCTTATTAACAAATAACCAAAAACTTATCATACCCATTGTGTGTTGCTACTTACTAGCTAGCACCTCTTATCCAAAAAAAGTTTGGACGTTACAATACTCACAGTGCCGGAGCTGAGCATAGGAAGGTGAGTGAAATCACTTGGGCCCCCATTTTTTTTCCAAAATTTTAGGCCTCCAAATTTTATTTTTCATTATCAAGTTTTTGTTTTTTAGCAAAAAATGACAAAAACAATTGAGAGAATCATGGTTACAAAGCTCGATTATCAAAGTTTGAAGGATGATTTTGCATGAAAAAATGCGAAAATGATGATTTTTCAAAGATAGATTGTTTATGAACTTTATAATGTTCGTTACTTCGTTTGATGATATATATTTTTTATTGTTTACTTTGGAGAATTTATGTTTTATTAATTATTTTTAAAAATTAATTAGGATTATGTTTATTTTTAATATAAATTGAGGCCCCCATTTTTTTTTTTCTCGAGCCTCCATAATCTCAGATCCGGCCCTGTACTCATTACGTATTATCTCGTTACATCCAAAAATTTTGTCTTCTATTTTTCTTTCAATGAAAATTAAAACAACAAAATTTGTCTTCAGATCATATTCATGCGATACATGTAACTTGATTAGTGCATGGTCACATCTATTATTCTTACCATTTTAAAAGCATTATCATTCTAAATTTTATTTTTTATTTTAGTTTAGTTGTGGTTAATGTCCTTCAAATTTTTTTGAAAAATACTAACAATCAACTTTTATTTTATAGAATATAATAAAAACAACATATTTTACTAATATGTTTAAAGCAATATGAAATGATTAAAACGAAAAAATAGTATTTATATGTCTATCGAAAATCAAATATCATCTCATTTCATCCCAATTTAATTTTCTACTTAAAAAACAAAAAGAATCAGTATGTTGTAGCTCAATACCAATTAAAGATAATAAATAGCATGTAGATTAACCTAAACATATTAAAATGATTAACCTAAGCATAATAAAAGGATTGATTGAATCTCTCTTGACAAATCCTACCAACTCTTTGTAACTTTTCAACATCTAACCCTCACTAACTCACACCACTATAACACTCACTAACTCAACTACTAATTTTTTATTTTAATATTGTTACTATGTTACTATGTTATGCTTGTACGAATCACAAAAAAACGGGATTATTTACACATACCGAATATAACCGTAATCAGTTAAGACTAATAGGTATTTTTACTTTTACTTCTTCTTCCTCAATATTACAAACTCATGATTTTTCTTGTATGTGACGTAAATAAAAAAATTGCATATTTTTTGGGGGACATCGCCAGTTTCACAAGCAAGGTAATTCTGTTGTTATATACTATATATATATACAAAAGAAACGAAAAAAAATAATTTTTCTTTTGCCTTATCCATTCTTGATCATATTTTCTCCTTTCCTCTGAAAATCTTATCTTTACGTCTACATGATTTTTTCCGTCGGTTATTATTTAAAGTCGGTATAATTTTTTTATGTCCGAAACAAACCACTTGGTCGAAAATTCTTTGAATATCCCATTGGAAAAACTGGATATATATAGTTTCTAGCTAGACCATTTTCTCAACTCCAAAGTAATTCATATGAATACCTTTACTGATCTAGCAAATAAGTAAAAATTATTATGATTAGTAAATTTAAGGATAAAAGAGAAATTTTAGAGATAAATCAGTAAAACATATGAAATGGAATCAAGTGGTGGTCTCCTAGTGGTTTAGGGTTGGGACATGGATTCGCTTCTACTTGACCATCCAACCCACCAANTACTTGACCATCCAACCCCCCAAATATTTGGGGGATACCCCCCCGGTTTTTTTTTTTTTTTTTGAAAAAGAAAAAGAAACATTGAAAATGGTCCAGACTAGTCCTCATGTAACGAATGTTATAATTTCTGTACTACATCTATGCATTAACGTCTTTTCACACTGAAGCGTGCCTGCATAAAAAGACCCATATTGGGTAAATGTAATTTTATTAATGGGCCATAAAAAGGCTTCAAAGCCCTTAAACACAACAGTCATCTTCTTTGGAAGACATCCTTCGAAGCCAGAGATTCTGCTTTCTTGTCGGAAACTTCAGCTTCGTCGCCGTGAGTCGTGACAGAGCGGTACTGATAATTTTCTCTGTGAAAATTTTACGTTACCCTTTTTCAAATAGTTAGTTTCGATTATTGCTTTCTTCTTAGTTCTTACAATCTAGATTCACTTGTGTTAGGGTTTAAGCGTTACCTTAAAGAGTGTTTTTTTTTTTTTTTTAAGTTTCTGGTGGTTTGGTTCTGCACAAATACTATGAACTTTGTTGTGTCCAATTGTTGGTTTGAATGATAGTTTAACTTCCTTAAGCTATAGTGAAGTTTTCGATTTAGTGGTCTAATTTTCTGATTGTTCTGTTGTGGTTTGTTTAGATAATGAGTTTAGAAAGCAGGAGGGGGAAGATTTCTTCTGACCGTTTTAAGTACCGTGATGATCCGTATCGAAGAGATTCTCATCGGAATTTGACTCTCAGGTTAGTCTCTTTGTCTCATTTATACTTAAGAAGGAAGAGATTGTTTGCTTACTAATATGTTTCTTTCTCACTATACCTTGATTGTTTTGTAGCCAAAGTATTACGTGCAACAATTGTAAGAGACCAGGTCATTTTGCTCGAGAGTGTCCTAATGTCTTAATCTGCCATAATTGTGGCCTTCCTGGGTAAGTAATAAGTATTCATTACTCTGCTTGAGTTTCGTATGGCGTTTTAACTTGGTTTTGACTGTTATATGAAGTTCTTGATACCTTTTATGTTGGTATTAGTATTCGTACTCTACTTGGCTTTCTTATTCGATCTTTGGATTTTTGTACTGCTTTAACTTGGTTTGGATTGTTAAGTGAAGTTCTTGGTGCCTTGTAATTTAATCTTTATAATAGATTAGTGCATTGCTTGTTTAAATGATTTAGATTGATCGATGTGTATATGCTTCTTTGGATTTTGTTTCTGTGACCAACATTGTACTGCATCTGTTACGTTTTTGCGATAATTAATGGAGCATAGTCTCTGTGAAACTTGGCAGGCATATTGTAACAGAATGCTCTACAAAATCTTTGTGTTGGAACTGCCGTGAACCAGGTCACATGGCTAATAGCTGCACCAACGAAGGCATTTGTCACAGCTGTGGTATAGCTGGACACCAAGCAAAAGACTGTACAGCTCGCCGGCTCCCGCCTGGAGACCTTAGACTCTGTAACAACTGTTACAAGCAAGGTCATTTCGCTGCGGATTGTACAAACGTGAAAGCTTGCAGCAACTGTAGGAAGACGGGTCATTTAGCTCGTGATTGCAGAGACCATCCTGTGTGTAATCTGTGTAATGTGGCTGGTCATCTCGCTATAAAATGTCCGAAAAGCGATGTAGCAGGAGACCGAAGACCACGTGTGATCAAAGGCAGACGAGACCAATGCAGGGAGGAAATGGTCTGCAGGAACTGCCGCCGAGTGGGTCATTTGAGTAGAGAGTGCACAGCTCGGCTGATGATATGTCGAAATTGTGGCGGAAGAGGACACATTGCCTATGAATGTCCTTCTGGGAGATTAGTGAACCACCAAAGGTATTGAAGCCATTACAAGAGGCTTTTGTTGATTTTGATGTTATGACATCGGTACTTTTGGTCCAGGCCCATATGGTTAGTTTGGACCGGCCGTGATTAGTTCGGTATGTTGTATCTTATTTATGGAATTCCAACTTTAGAATATCTTTTTATGAATTAGTTTGTTGGCAAAGATAGAACTATATCAAAATTAAATTAATGAGATTTTATTCTTAGTTCAACCCTTAAAATTCTATCTTTTGAATAGCAACAAGTTTACGGATTAATGAAAAAGAAAACAACAGAAAGTTGATACAACACTGAATCAAACAACACTTGTTTCATAAAGTAACATAAAACCAACTCAAATCACCATTGGACATTTGAGCCGGTAGCTCGGAACGGCTATGAGCCTGGTGGCTCGAGGCGCGGTGAGACCAAACATATCAGTCATATCCAAATCAGTCGAGCTAACTCCTTCAGGTAACTCCCAATCAAAAGAATGAAGCATATGCGCAACGGCTAGTTCCATAGCATAAAGTCCTAATTGCATACCGGGACAAGATCTTCGACCCGAACCAAATGGTAAAAACTCGAAATCACTTCCTTTAAAATCCGGAGCCTTACCATCCACAAACCTCCCCGGTCTAAACTCATTTGGTTCACTCCAAACTGAACCATCTCGTCCAATTGCATACACATTGATCATAACTCGAGAATCGCGGGGAATGGAGTAGCCCGTGACTACAGAATCCGCTGCAGCCTCGTGGAGGAGAAGCGGAATTGGAGGGTGTAGTCTCAACGTTTCTTTCATCGCACATTTGAAGTAAGGAAGATTTTCAAGATCGGATTCATGAAATGGGCGGTTTAGTCCTATGACATCAGCAAGTTCTTGTTGTAGTTTCTTGAGTTCTTGAGGATTCTTCATTAGCTCCGTCATTGCCCATTCAATCGCAGATGCTACCGTTTCAGTCCCACCAAACATCACATCCTAAAATCATTGAGACATTACTATAACTTTAAAACATATGATATTTGAATATGTCCAACTAAACATCATAATCATAGACATTATTGTAAATTTAATTATGTATGGTTTTTTGTATTATTACGTACCATGACAAGGGCTTTGATGTTATCTCTGGTGAGTCTAAGTGAAGACTGCGGATCATTTGATTTACCACCATTTTCACTGTTCTCTTCGGCATAAAACGCCATCAATTCATCGACCATGTCATCATCCAAGCCATCATCGTCTTGTTTTCGAGATTTCTTCTTTTCGATATGTGCATCAATGATTCTATCAATGAACCCATCCAATGATTTCCTAGCATTTTCTAACCGATTGGCGAAACCGCGGTTACTAAACCATTTCATCCACGGTAAAAACTCGGTGATATCAAATGCTCCAAAGAGTTTTGAAAACTCTTGTAGTATTTTGACAAATTCATCCTGACCATCACGAGCGAAGGAGCCAAATGCGGCACGGTATGTTATGTTCCTCGTTAGAGCAAATACTAGCTCCCCAACGTTAACTGGTGAACCGGCTTGTTGGGTCAGAGTCTGGACCATCGTATCGATTTCTTCTCGTACTGAGGCCCATGATTCGGCTCGCTTTCTGCTGAAGAGCTTCATGACACAAATTTTCCTCATTTGACGCCATAGTGGACCGTAGTTGGCAAAGGCCATATCAGCTCGGTCGTACGTAAGATAGGAAATCGCAACATTAGCTGGCCGGTTTGCGAAAACCACGTCTTGAACCTAACATAACCGTACAACTCTGAATATTATCATCTTTACAAGATTGAAACCTACACTTCCTCAATCAAATAAATAAAAATGTTCAAATCTTGTATAACTTCAATTTTAAAGTTATCAATTCATGGTTTTACCTAATGGTTGTAACCGACGAATGTAATAATAGGATGACAAGATTTTTAAAGATGTCTAGAAAAATATAAAAACCATTTTGTAAATTCAAATTAATAAGATCACTAACCTGAAGAATTTCTCGAGCCATCTCAGCCGTTGAAGCAGCTACAATATGAATTTTGCCCATCTGAAGATGTAAGAGACCACCATATTGTTTGGCTAACTCGGCTAAGCCACGGTGGCTCAACTGATTCCTAAGTCTTAAATTTCCGATTATTGGATATCCTCTTGGACCAGGTGGAAATCGAAGATTTCGATTTATCAAAATTTTGACTAAAATCCCAATAAAAATCAGAAATGTACATAAAATTGGTGAACAAAGCAAACAATCCATCTTCTTCTGTTTTTTTTTTAATGTTTTTCTGATATTGAGAGAGTAAGAGATGGTGAGAGGGTTTTATGTTTCTATGGACATGAATATGGGTGTTATCTGAATATAAATAAACAAATAATACATCGAAACATACTGGCTAAAAGTTCAAAAACATATAGAAAATAAAACAAGTATAGAATTTGGGTCCCCTAATATGAAAATGTGGCATTCTTTATGTGATTATCAATTCATATAGATCGTATGGTAAATAATAGCTAAAAAGTGAAGGATTTGCTTCCTTATAGGGGGCCTCCACAGAGAAATATATCTGAGTCAATAGAGATTTTCAACAGTCAAATATTTCAATAAGGGTAACATATATATTCTGAATTGGAAATTTATTAATGGAAAAAATTCAAGATTTTCAGAAGAGAGCAAATTGAGCAGTAAATAGCAATTAGGGAATTATACAAACAGTGTATTAAGATAACTTGAAATTTATTATATAACCAAATTAGAATTAATATATATATATATATATATCTATATACACGTGTGTTCAGTCTTTTTTTTTTGGGGGGTCAACAATATATGTTATGTTATATAATAGTAATACTAAGATTTGGTGAATTTAATTACGAAAAAAAAATCGGCACGCAAGTAAAACCATTGTGCTTTTGATAATATTTTCTTCATACCAATCTATTGAATTTTTCCTAATTAGTAACTTAGAACTCTCTCCCAAAATTATGAAAAGGCTAAAAGTTCATGTAATAATAGAGAATTAATTAATTAGGGGAAAAGAAAGAATATCTTAAACTCTTAGAGAATATAACAAATTTGGTTCAGTATTCTCAGGTTATGAAATTGATTTAACAAGATGATATAGAATCTTCTCTTTAATAAAAACATCTTTGGGAAAATAAAGGTTCTTGAAAAAGATTTAGTAAAAAACTTAGTGTGGACGTCATAACATGCATCATGCATACTTCATAGAAAAGTATCGGAATCTTTTAACTGATTGGAATGAGCACAAAGGACTCAAATGACAATTCTGACAAAGAGTTACATTACATTATTAACTTTCCTCACTTTTTGTGTATTCTTGTGCTTTCCTCTTTTTTATTTTTGGGTTTTCTTCACTTTCCAAATACAGTACTTTACCTTTTACCCACATGAAGACATGAAGTCCCTAGCTTCAAAAGTTACCACAACTAAAAAACAGTACTCTCTGAAACTTTGGTAAAAGGAGGACTTGATTTGACATTTCCTGACATTGCACATACATCATGATAATAGTCTAGTAGCCACTATTAAATTGGTTCAATTGAAATGTAAGTAGTATTCTCTCTTGATGACAAATGTTTGTCACGGAGATGCAAGAAATGAAATTGACAATTTGGCAAATATGTAGCAAAACTCAATGAGTTGTCATTTTTTGGCTTGGTTTATATGAATATAAATGTGACTAGCTAGGAACAAATATATCAATTTTTGTGGGGTTTTTCTTGTGGTTACAATGGGATATGTTTAAGACTGAATGGACCACGAATGGTGAAGAAACCAACAGTACTCTACATGAGACCAGCATTTGTTTAAATCTATTTTTTTTTTTTTTTTTTTTTTACTTCAGCTCTAAAATTGATCTTAGTAAAATTATTGTAGGTCATTTTAATTTGTTCACGCAAATTTTTAAAAAATTTATACCAGAAAATCTCTTTATATTTATATTTCCCAAAGGATTGATTTATACTGTAGATCTTTTAACCCTTTTNAAAATTTTTAAATATTTTTTTTTTTTTTTTTTTTGGTCAATAACATATTTTTTTAAAAAAACAAGAACGGCTAAGCTAAAACACCACAATGGTCAGCGAAGACGGTTTCCACGTGGTCAATATACATTCAAAACGATGACTTGTTTTCTTCTATCAAACCAAAATTTATAAGATTGGATCAAATCAACATCAATGGTTAAAGCTCAAGAGATAGAAGCCCAATAGTACACAACTTTATCATTTTATACAGTTACACCACATTGGATTAGGACTCACTTGTCAGTCGTATTTTTAAAATTTCGGTTTCGCTAATTATTAACGGGCTTCTAGAGTTTGGGGGCCCATAAGCTCTAGGATATGATAACCTGACTTTAATCGCATATTAATGTTTTAGGAGAAGACACTTAACACTTGGCATATTAGAACTAGAAGATGATTGGTTATAGACTTATAGCACAGTTTTATGAGTTTGAATACAATATATGACCAGACATTCGTTGGTAACTTTATACATATAGATAATCATTAGTATTAGTCAAAATTAAAGATTAAGAGATTGTCCTGAGTTTGGAGTCAAATTTAATAATTCTCAAAGTATTGGGGTTTATTTGTTATAAAACCAAAAATGAAGACTTCTAAAGGAAAAAGTCGAATAGATTAATGTGTTGAGTTTCTGACAACATACCAAACGGTAGATTTGATTTTCAGTTCAAACACTTGTGTTCCTTCTCTCTCCTATCTGAAGCAGTAGAGAGATAATCACAGAAACAGAGATTAGAGGAAGAAGAAGTAGGAGAGATAGTGTTTATAAATGGAAGTAATCAGAAAACATGCTTCAAAGTTCAGAGAACAAGTGGCCAGACAACAACAGGTTTGTTTTGTCTTAATTGAATATAAAAAAACCCTAAATCAAATCTCAAGATTCTCAATTTATTAAAATTAGGATTGATCCTGTTCTTGATCTGGGTCTTGGCTTCTTGTTCTTGATAATCGATTGTGGGAAGTGGGTTTTACTCTATGTCTCTGAATTTACAATCTTTAATCTCTTAAAAAGATGAAGTTTTTCAATTCGAATCTTTGGTGTTATTATGTTACTTCATATGTCCTGAGTTTATAGAAATGATAATTACTAAGTTTAGATTTCAAAAAGTGTGTTGATTTGTTTCTCTGTTCTGATGTGGAGGCTGTTCTGAGACAATTTGGGGGAGGAGGTTATGGAGGTTCGGATACTGTGATAACCGATGAGGAAGAGTTACATCGGCATCACAAACTCGAGAAGCTTTACATTTCAACACGTTCTGCTAAGGTTTTTGATTATTTTGAACTTGTACAATCTTCTTGGTACAGTTTTATTGAGACTGTGAAGTTTGTTTCTATATATCTCAGCGTTTTCAACGGGACATTGTTCGCGGTGTAGAAGGATATATTGGTACAGGATCCAAACAAGTCGAAATAGGTAATCTTGTTTATGCGTTTGTTTTATAAAGTCGGTTTGTGATTGATTTTTGTTGTGATTAGGGACAAAGTTGTGTGAGGATAGCAGAAAATATGGTTCGGGGAATACGTGTACTAGTGGTAATACATTAACAAGAGCTTCACTAAGTTTTGCAAATGCTCGGGATCGAATGGAGAAAGAGCGCCGAAATCTCTTGAAAGTGCTTGGCACACAGGTTTCACACTCGTATAATTTGACTTGATCGTTACCATTTTTTTAAAGCACTGTGGCTAAGTTTTACATAGTGAAGTTATTAGGTCGCTGAGCCTTTGAGAGCAATGGTAATGGGAGCTCCGCTGGAGGATGCTCGGCATTTAGCACAACGGTATGATAGGATGCGACAAGAAGCTGAAGCTCAGGTACTGAGACCTGCCGCTTCGTTTTACTTCTGATACTAAATCGTGTTTTCTTTTGTTTACAAACATTAATTTCTTGAAACTACGTAGACTATTGAAGTATCGAAACGGCAAGCTAAGGTTAGAGAGAATCCCGGTAATCCCGAATTAGTAATGAAGTTGGAATATGCTGAAGCGAAACTACAAGACCTTAAATCAAATCTGACAATATTGGGGAAGGAAGCAGCTTCTTCTATGGCTGCAGTTGAAGATCAACAACAAAACCAAACTCTTCAGCGGCTAATAACTTTGGTACTAACATATAGAGAGTGTTTCGTTAAAACTTGAAAGTTTTTCTGTCTTCAAAATTATTTACTCATTTTTCTGTGAAAAGGTGGAAGCAGAGCGTAGTTATCATCAAAGGATCCTCGACATTATTGACAAGCTAGAAGGAGAGGTATATATCTCCATTGTTCACACCTTTCGACATTTTTTCATCTCCAAATGACATCATTTCATTGTATAGATGAGAATTGAGCAACGAAGAATCGAAGCGCCACAAACTCCACAAGTAGAGAACATCACATCGTCGCCTCCTTCATACGAAGAAGCACCACAAACTCCACAAGTAGAGAACATCACATCACCGCCTCCTCCTTTATACGAAGAAGCCAATAATGAAATCAATGCTTCTCAAATGCATAATGGAACATCAGACGCCATGGGATACTTCTTAGGAGAGGTTAGTGATGAACTTAAAATTGTCATCTTATTACATTTCACACAAGCGCGTAGTTAATCTCTTGACTTGTATGTATATATATTTTTTACCCGCAGGTTATGTTTCCGTATGAAGCTGATTCAGATTTTGAGCTCAGCTTATCGATTGGAGACTATGTCGTTATCAGAGAGGTTAGCTAGCATTCAAATCAAATAATATTCGATAACATTCTTTCTCAGTTTAGGACACCAAATAACTGTAAGGGTCTTAAATTTTTTGTATGATCTTGAGACTTATCTTCACAATTGCTTTGGCTGATTCAGGTGACGAGCAGCGGGTGGGCGGAAGGAGAATGTAAAGGCAAAGCAGGTTGGTTTCCTTATGACTACATCGAAAGAAGAGACCGTGTACTCGCTACTAAGGTCATCGAGGCCTTCTAAAATACCTTATTGTGGTAGATTTTATTGATTCTTGAGGCATTACTTTTGTGTGTTTTATAAAACTCACATCATTGAAGCAAAAGAATCAGTGTATATCATCATATTTTCTCATCTCTCATATCCCATAATTATATGGAAAATTAGAAAATCATAATGGCAAAAGTGTAGTCATGAGTATTAGTATTCGAATAGGTGCTAACATTCTTAGATCACAAATGTAGTGAAAACATTAAGATCGGCAAGTAGGGTGATTCCTAATCGCAATGGCCTTAATATGATCAGAGCATGGCTCAAAAAGTTTATTCAGACTAACCTTTGTATAGAGTAGGTTTCCTTGAAGACATATATACTCACCAACGATCATTCCAGGGACTCGAATCAATAAATTCAATAATCATGACTATTGTTATTAAGCTCGGCTGGGAAATCCATTGAAATTACTTTGAGACTGTCAAAATATTTGCTTTTGTCAATGGTGTAAAATTTATTTTATGCCTAATGAAAAACAAATTAACACAACCGCAACAAGAGGTGATAAAGCAGCATGGGGCCAAGTTTTTTTGTTCTAGTGCTTTCTCTTCTAGTGTAGGATCGGGACAAAGAGATAGTTTTGGCTCATCTTCTTCAAAACGATTTCATTGTTTTTGAATTGTGATGGATCAATAGAGAAATGAACAAGTAGTTTTATTTTATATATCAAGTCTTAGCAATCCTATAAAGAAAAATGTTTTTGATATACTTATAGAAGAAGGATCAAGTAAACCCAAAACTATAGGATAATGCATGTTTTTGAAATGGTTTCTTAGATTTTTTTCTCTCTAGGCAATAAATTTTTGTCCATATCTAACTAGGTCTCTGGCTATGAATGGTATTAATCTCCTTAATATAAAAGTCAAGTTTTTAGGCTGCTCTTAGACCCTCCACATCAGCACAAATAATATGAATTATCTCAGCCCTTGGATCTATGACTTCAAGATTTTGCATCTTCTATTTTCACCCGTTGATCTCCATCTCATAATCTTAATTAATAGTCAGCGCACAATTTAGGGTATTTTAACGGGGCAGATGAAGACGGGTCCTATCCTCAGTGAATTAAATTTTTGAACAAGAAGGGATGGCATACGGGAAGTCTCCGTAACATCGAGAACGAATGGAAAGCTGAGCAGAAACAAGAAGCCGAGGAGAAAAAGCTTCAGGAGCTTCGTCTTCAGATCGTTCAGGAAAGGGCACGTTCTGAGTTTCGTGAAATTCAGGTTCAAGCCGGTCTCATTCCGTAAGTTTCTCCTTCTTTCTCTATTTCGATCCGGATTTGATTTGGTGGGATCTAATTTGGGAATTAGGGTTAAAGATTAGAATTTGTTATATTATGATTTAGTGTTGATTTTGTAATGATTGAGTTGGATTTGGAATTAGCTTTAGAGGATTAGAGTTTGTATCTTAATGATTTGGAGTAATCTTACAAAAATCATCAATGGCCATGTTCTCTTTCATTTATTAATCTCTCTGTCGCTGATAAATGTTCCAAAAGTTACCCTCTTGGTTACGGGCATCAGAAACTGAATTAGATAAGAGAAGAACGGCCTTTAGTAAGGTGTGTTTCCAACAACTTCTTCCTCATTTACATTTTCTTATAATGATTGAGATTGAATTGTTGATTTTGAATTCTTCACTTTCTATCTTCTTCTGCACTTTCAGTCCCAATCGATTTGGGTTGAATCTGATTTTGGAATTAGCTTTAGAGAATTAGAGTTTGTATCTTTATGATTTGGAGTAATTTTTAGGTTGAATCTATAAGATGGATATGGTGGTAGTTGATAGGATTAGAGCTGATCATGTTACATTTAGGATTAGATTATTGTTGACGTGAAATGTTGAGAACATAAACACAATAATTTAGCATATCCACCGGGATTACTCTTTTCATTTATAAAAAAAAGTGGAGAGATTATTGAGAGAGAGAAGAGAGAGAGGTACGATTTCGAGAAGGAAGCCAAAGCAAAATAGAGAAGAAGAAGAAGGAGATGGATAGAAATAGAGAAGCTAAAATAGTATCCACGGCGGCTGCAGTAAATGGGTTATCACACCGGAGACAGAGAGCCTGAAATTTTTAGAGATTCTCGAGGTTTTGATTTATTGATTCGCTCAATTTTTTGTTTTTTCTTTCAGAAATGAGAAAACTAACAATTTTCTGCGTTTTTTGGGATTTACAGAGGATGACGGTCCGGTGGAGCTACCGAAGGCTAAGAGATCGAGGAGGGAACGTGATAGAGACATGGAGTAAGCGCCTCAGGTATAATCTAATCACATGATTTATGAACTTCGACGAATGAGAAACGGCTCCCAATTAAACCAAGCTTTTCTGTTGTGCCATTAATTCGGATATCATGAATTATAGTCTTGCGAAAATTAATTGGCTGTGTTCAAGTTTTCGCATTTCAAAGATGTTTTGCATTTCATGTTTCCAGCGTTTTCTTGATGTGATTATGGGGATAAGAGAACGAAAGACTCCAGCCTCACTTTTTGCCTCTGGAAAATGGTGAGCTATGTCTTGATTGAGCCTTTTTTCAAAATTTTGTAACTCAAACCGTAACTAACAATAACTTTATGTAATATGTTACAGTACAAGGCTTAGATTTTTCTCGGGCTGATATATCGAATGAAAGTATCTAAGATTGTGCTACTAATTTTAGAGTCTGGGAGGATTGTTATCACTAGAGCCAAGGTAAAATATCACATCTCAGAAGAAAACAGACATCAAAGTGTGATGTGTGCCGTTGCGGTTCAACTGGGAACTAAGAACTGCAATTTCCAGATGGAGCGATATGTCTTTAAGAGATGCAACGACGGTAACTTTCGTTCTTTGCATTTGTTTAGATGGTTATAACATTGAGATTCTGAGTCGGTGAGACTATTACCTCTTCCATGTGATTATAATAGATTGTTGAGGTTTCTAGGGATTATGGCTTCGTCTTCTGAAGTAAAGTATAATGTCAATCTGATTACATTGGTTTGTTGTGGTTTGTAGGGATTATGGCTCCGTCTTCTGAAATTGGGTTCAACTGAAGATCCTCTTTCTTCATTTGAATACGGTACAATATTTGGTATGTTCGCTTTGCTTTGTTACAAAAAGTCTACTGCAAGACATGGCTAAAACATAAATAAATCATATTGCTTTGTTTAATGAACCAGATACTAATTATACGATGTCCATTTTGATTATTGTATTTTGGTTTCCGGTATAAGAACCAGAGACCTGTATTTTCGGTAATGAAAATTGAACCCATACTTTTCTCATGTAGCTCTCATTGAATCTGATTCTGAGGGGATTGGTGGGAGTGGCTTTATTAAATGTTTAAGAGAGCATCTGTATTTGGTAAGCATAACAATTTTAGTGGCATATTTACTATGCCAATTTTAGTGACCTGAACCTTATCGTATAATGGAATTATTTTCTGCAGCATTGGGATGGTCTGCTGACTAGCTAGGAGCAGTTCATTGCAGTCAAAGAATTGGTAGGGCATGAATATACCCAGTTTTTCAATTGCTTGCACTTGATCTGTGTATGTTTAGCTTTGCTCAGTTTTTGTTTAGGCTATTGTTGAATTTTTTTTTTTTTTTTGTTTTGGACAACCATGAAGAATTTAGTTGGGAGTAAGTGACTTGGCTGTCGTAGTTGTGTTGGAGAATTTCAGTAAGAAATTCATGATAGAAGGCACCTCCTTCATGTTTAGGAAATAGAAGGTGTCTCCTTAATTCATGATATTTAAGTATTCAGTATTGTCAATAAAACCATGATTCAGTATTGCCATATGAATAACTGAATAAGAATGTTTTCTCGATAACACACTAAATATAATGCCACAAATATGATATATATGAATTCATACGTGTGTAAAACTAAGTTCACTTTGAAATTTTAGACAAATTCAAAGGAGATATCATACCAATATTATGAATTATAATATCACTTATGTCAATGTCTTTTCTTTACAACTACTACTCACCAATCACCACAAACAAAGTCTAAGAATTAATACAGTATTTGCTTAATTGGTCATGAAAATTACTCACCTCTTATAAGAATACCAATGCAATATATTGGATGTGAAATCATTTTCAACTAAAGCTAAAAACAACAAACGATTGGTTTGTAAAAATAAAAAACACAAAACTATTAAAAGAAAAAAAGTTACACAACGTATTAATATTTGTATCTTTGTTACTTTTCAAGAACCAAAATTAAAACATTAAAATCTCATCGTACTCATCATTTTAAACAATTTGAAATATTTTCACCTTTCTGAATTATTTAAAAAAAATTTTAAAATACCGTTGTACCCTTTCTTACACATTCAAAAATATTATATAACCCTTAATGTGTTAAAAATATATTTATATATTATTTTAAGAAAAACCATACACATTCAAAAAAATATATAACCTTAAATATGTTAAAAAAATATTTGTATATTATTTTAAGAAAAACCCGCGCGTAGCGCGGGGCCAAGACTAGTTAGTATTAAAATTTGGTTTTTTATTTTATATTTTTTTTGTTTTTCTACAATTTTTTTTTTTCTTTTGAATCGTTTTTTATTAAAAGTTAAATCCGAATGGAAAACGAAAATTAAAAAAATCTAAAGATGTTTAGTAAACTAATTAGTGTTGATGCAAGTAGTTTGGTTCCCATACAAACTCGCGTTAATCTGATCAGACTCTAGCTCAAACCGCAATGTAGCATCACATTCATAATTCATCGTCAATGCTTTTGTTTCCTCTCTACAATCCGTAAAAAACAACCGCGATCCAAACCTCACTTCATTCCTCTCTTTAATAGCCTGATCCATGATCTCTCTCCCAATCGCACCGCTCATATCTTCTCTAGTAGCAACCGCTGAAATATTTAGAAGCTGAGGCTGGTCCGATTCGAGTTTATTATAACTACATAACACACACAAAAATTGTTAAACTGTTTGGGAAAATTACCCAAAATATACCACAATTTGACTTTTTAAGCAAAAGTAGACCACAATTTGGGCTCTAAGCAAAACTAGACTTTTTTGTTGTGAAAATACATCAGTACCCTTGCCGAAGAAACAAAAAACTGTGTGGTAATTGACTAATTTAACCCAACGAAGTCTGAAACAAATACAAGAACTTCTGATGAGACTAAACAAGAAGTCTACGAAAGGTTTGTTTCATAAATTTAAATTATAAAATTGAATAAAAATATTTGGATGATTTAAAAATATGTTTTACACAATACTGGATGATATAGAAGTATATAAAATACAATTTCATAAAATGAATGATATATTGTTGATTTTTGTTGAAATCATATATAGTGTACAATGAAATATAATTTTAGACTTACATAGAAGTCTGATATATACTTCATCTGAAGTCTGAAATTCAAAATAATTAAAAGGGCGGGAATTAAAATATTCATCATAATGGGCGGGAAACGAAAATCTAAACCTAAAAAAGAAATAACCAGAGTAAACCGGTCCAAATTTACAAAAACCAATAGAGTTAACCAAAAAAATTTGCTCATATATAAAGAAATAATTGAGGCTAACCCTAGTTTTCTCCAAAATGGAGGCCATGTCTTCTCCGATCGTTCTCTCGTCTAAAACTTACACAATCGTTCTCTTCTCCAATCCGAGCTACCACAATTGATCTTTAATCGTTATAGCTCTGTTTCTTCTCTCACTCTGTTTAACCTCTCGCCGAAAAAACCGTAAGCCCCGAGCTGATTTCGCTTCAGCCGCCGTAGCTACACCGCCAATTTCTAAAGAGATTAAATAGATCCTTCCTTGTTCAGACCAACAAGCAGAGATCCAGGTTGATATTGGGAAGATCGAGCATCGGGTTGTGTTTTCAGATCGAGTTTCGAGTGGTGAGAGCAGAGCAACTATGAGTGCTAGTGAAAACAGCGTCATTATCAAATCATTCAATTGTAATCCAATCTCAGATTCATTATCATGAAAGAAAGAATAAGCTCTTGATTGGAATATTTTGGTTCTTGCACATATAGGTTTTACGAATGCACAGATTTTGGGATTTTGTTTGGACGAGTATGTTGTTTAATCGGCGTCTTGCCGGTTCAGTGTTGATAGTCATATCCTACTGGAGAGTTCGGTTGTACCAAAAGGCATATATAGTACTATACATTATTAACTTCTTAGCTACTTACACATCAATGTTCTGTAATTTTGGACAATCACTTTTATCATAACAACTAAAGTTAACATACTCCAAAATTCTTGACAAAATCAAAGAATTTGATATCATAATTTGAAAAAAGCGAACTAAAACTTCTTCAAGACTTGCCACTTGGACGTAATTGAGCTGTATCATAATTAATCTGGAGTAGATGAAGAGAATGAGGGTCATAACACTGAGTGTGTAATTTAGGCAAAGACACGACAATTTGTAAGTCATGCTACTTAGTCAAAATAAATCATATGAAATCCAAAAAAATGCTATTCACAATAAATATATGAGACCAAAAAAAAAAAAGAATATGACTAAAAAGTTGGAGTTTACTAAATAGAAACACACAAAAAAAGAATTATTAAAAAAAAATATGACTCAAATATTTTTTCAAAAAGGGATTTTAATACAAGACTTTTCGTAGACTTCACATGAAGTCTGTATTCATAAGCTAACTAACTAAAAAACCAAAAATATTCATTAAAGAGAAGATACGACGAATAAACTTATAATTTTTACAGGTAAGTTTGGCATATATATATATATATCCTATACATCAAAAAAAGAAAACCTGAAAAAAGATCATTACATTTTTCTAAATTGAATTTCTAATAATACAGACTTCTCGCGCAGACTTCGCGCCTAGACGTCGCATGAAGTCTGATATTAAAAATAATTATGTAAATACAAACAAATCGATTAAAGTCAATCTATTAGAATAAACAATATGAAATTTATACGAAAGAAGGTGATATTATTGACCTACATAGAAAAAAATTATAATCTAAAAAAATTTCAATATTTTTTAAATAAATGCATTTTTAAATATACAGACTTTCGTTGAAGTCTATGGAAGTCTCCTAAAGGGTTCTGGTAGAAGTCTACTCAAGGAATTAAATTACGGCGGCGAAGTTTAATCTCCGCAGACTTCTCTTGAAGTTTGCTCTCCATAACAGACTTCTCGTGAAGTTTGCGCCCTTTTAGGAAGGTTATTTTTGCAATTACAAAAAAATTGCGCAGACTTCATTTGCTGTCTGAAACTGAAAAAGGTCTATTTTTGCAATTGACCAAAGTTTGACTTTCTGGACGCAGACTTCTTCACGGTTTTAGACTTCTCGAAGAAGTCTGAAACATATTTCAGACTTCTCTGAGAATTAAGAAATTGTTTTAGACTTCTCGAAGAAGTCTGCGTGGGATTTTAGACTTCGTTAGGGTTATTTTTGCAATTGACTTGGTCAAACTTTTGTGAGCAGACTTCTCTTGAGGTTTGTAGGGTCTGTGACTTCTTTTGAAGTCTACGGTGGGCTATATTTGCAATTGACCGAAATCGTATTAAATTAAAGCGCAGACTTCACGCGAAGTCTAAATCATTTAAGACTTTAGGAGAAGTCTGCTCTTAAAAATATTTTCGTAGTCAATATTTTGATTTTTAGTCAATTGCAAATCTAACCCACTGAGACTTCAAATGAAGTCTGTGAAAAAGTCAGACTTTGGTCAAACACACTTTTCAGAGCAGACTTCTTGAGCAGACTTCTCAAAAAACAAGTTTGACTAAGTCAATTGCAAAAAGGAACCTCTTTTCGTTAAGACTTCATTTGAAGTCTGGATCGTTTTTTTTCTTTCCACCAAATAATATATTCAGACTTTTTATGAAGTTTGCGCGAGAAGTCTAATCTAGTGTTTCAAAGTCAATTGCAAAAATGACCTATGCGTTGACTTGCAGACTTCAAAAGAAGTCTCTTCGGAAAATTTTGATGGCATTGTTGTAAATAAGTGAAGGTGGTGAGGGTGGTAAAGTCTTCCAGACTTCTAGCAGACTTCAAAAGAAGTCTTTTAAGGTTCGCTGAGGAAAAAAAAAAAAAAAATTCAATGGCATGGTCGTAAATAACTCGAACTTTAGGGGTGAGAAAAACAAAAAAAAACTGAATTTGGGAAGGAGGAAGATGTGGTCTATTTTTGCATTTGACCACAAATTTTGGTCTATTATAGTAACAATCCCAAACTGTTTTCTGTTTTCAAAACAATATATAATTAATAATTATAAACTAATTAACCTTTGTAAAGAGGAAGTAACAAGAGTAACATTCTTGTAAAGAAAAGAAGCTTGTAAGTTTCCTTGGAGACATATATAAATACCAACAAGCTCTTTGGGGACTTGTATCGATAAATCCCATCTCGCACTTGCTAGATGACTTTGTTGCGTAGTACTATTATTTTTAAGCTCGGTTGTGAAATTCATTGAAACGAGATGAACATCATGATCAGTAACTTGGTCATTACCTATAGTACTGGTATAGAAAAGAAATAAAACATAGAGAACACCTAATAAGCCAATACACACGGGGGCGAAGTTTGTGTCGTCAGTGTTTTGTTGTTGTGCTATCTCTTCGGGTACGTGATCGGGAGAGAGGAATTCTGGCTGCTCCTCTTCATCGAAAGTTATGGCTTCTGGTTGCATATTGGTTTGCATGTTTAGAAACGAGATATAATTAGAGAGAGTTTGGTTTGTACCAAGTCTTACCAATTCTGAAGAATACAAGACAGAGTTTGGTTTTTATATCAAAGTTTAACAAATCCTATTGTTACTCTAAATATCCGGGCGAGATTTACTTCAGGGTTTAGATATATCCAAACGTTTTAAATATTTTTATTAGTTTATGTATAATATGTATCAACTGTAATGATTATTCGTTTTATATAAGTGATATATGTATGATCATTTATTATAATTAACGTTTATCATTAGGAGGATAAATAATAATAACGTTTATCATTATAAGGAATAATATAAATAATAAAAATTATTTTCATTAATTTCAGATTTTGGGCTGACATAATAATTAATGATATAAAAGTTCATCAGTGAATTCATGTTAATAAATAGTCTTATGAATTTGTCCCCAAAAAAAAAAAAAAAATGGTCTTATGAATTTGTTGGTTTATGATTCAGACACATGTGATGTGTTTTATGTTTTGGGAAAGTCATTATCACAAAACCGTTCTTTTGATGTCTTAAATCTTTTATGAGACCAACCCAATAATAAAATCAAATTTTATTAATTCAACCCGAGTTTTTGATATTCTTTCATCTATTTTAAAATTAAAAACTTGTGTTGACTAAAAAATAATAAATAATTTCATTTGTGAATCATGCCAAAAGGGTTTTTTTCTAGTCTTATTGAAAATGTTGCAAGGACCGTTCTTGTTTATTTCGCGGAATTTTACATCTAATAAAGTTAATATCACAAATACAATTTTTTTTTGAATAATTATAGTAACTTTTAATAGTATTAAGATAAATTATATCATCTAACGTTTTTAATTATAAAATTATCCAATAATGCATAGTTTTTTTTTAATTGTCTATCACATGCAAAAAAGTATTGATATCTAAGTTTCTTTGCATACTAATCATACATCTTGCTTAAAAGTCTTTAAGGCAACTTACTTGTTATTTCCCTTTTTTAAATTACCAAGAAATGGACTAGAACTTAAGAAACAAGTTTACTTTGACTTTGACTAACTCTTTCTCTTAATGAAAAATATAATTTTCATTTTTATGGACAAGAAATTGCATGGAAATTGAAAACATAGAAATGTCACAAAACCTTTCTTTGTAAATTTCTCTGCAAATGAGAAAAGAAATAAGCATGTCTTTGACTTATAACATTCAATCAAAAGTGAATATTTCCTTCAATTAATGGGAGATGTTTTGGGTCACTTATGCTTTTTCAAATTACACTTCATTTTACACGTGTATAACTGTTTTTCTTTTCTTCATGGACAACACCACATCGAAGTCAAGCTCAAGAGAAACTTCTTTCTTCTGAATTTCATGAAATTTATTCATTTTCACACCCTTCTTTTTCTTCTATAATGAATTNTAATAAAAAAAAAAAAAAAAAAAAAAAAATACACCAACCTAATATTTGGAATAATTAAATAATACATCTTCGAAAACAAGTCTATAATAAATTGACTAATTCAAGTTCACATTTCAGTTAACATTACAAGTCTTGCTTATAAACTTTAATTAGTCAAAGGGATTATATATATATGTAGTTTCAGTCAGTCAGTCAATTATATATTTTTCTCAACATGATCAGTCAATTACGTAGTATCCTTGTTCCTCAACATCGGTCAATTAAATTATATATATTTTTTCCAACATTTTCTAGACGTATCTGAATAAACAAATATTACTATTTAACATTATAATTTTAAATACCTAGTTGACCTTTGACAGCAAGAACTGAAGTAATAACACCAAAGAAAATACGTGTATAAAAAACAATAATGTCGCACATGATTTTCAGATTTGTAATACACGTATTTTAGATTTTAGTACAAGAGTCAATAATTATATAGATATTTTATTGTTACAAGAACTTGTTTTTTTTTAAAAGCACGTGTTAAGCAGACTAGTAGTATATAGATCGTTGTATCGCTTCTCATTTATCTTTCCCATCACCATACAAACCTCGAGGCGCCAAAAAAAAAAAAAAAAAACACTAACCGGCGATCACAATCTCCGGCGAACTTTTTCCGATCAAAAATGTTACTTAAAACACAAAGACTCACTATCTCTCCTTTATTTCCATCAAACCAGACTAATAAATCTCACCAACCACTAGTTCGTTTTCTTGGTGTACCAACTCTGAGAAAACTCGATGCGGTCACCACGAAATGTCCGAGTTTCGCGGTGGTGGCTCATCGGAGAATCAAGTTAGATCGGTTTACGAGGAGTTGTGTATCGATTGATGGAGAAATCGAGGAGGAGGAGGAGGGAGGGGAGTTGGTAAAGGAGAGTGTATGGGAACAAATGAAAGAGATTGTGAAATTTACCGGTCCCGCGATGGGGATGTGGATTTGTGGACCGTTGATGAGTCTTATCGACACGGTGGTTATCGGACAAGGAAGCTCCATCGAACTCGCCGCGCTTGGTATGTTTTTTTTCTATTAATGTTCATTGTACGTATTTGATTAAGACGGTTTTAATAGTTACCAATCACAAAAAAACCATATATAATGGTACATTCAATTTCGATTACACGGTTTTTGAGACTACAAAATTTAATCGGTTACTCAAATTTTTACTGGTTTTACAGACTACAAATTTTAACCGTTAAACGGTACTAAAATGGTTACGAAACCATTTACCGGTTTTATCGACTACAAAGATTAACTAAGATCCGGTTTAGTATTCCGGTTTATAAGAAAGTCTTGAACTAGAGCCAGAGGGGTCCTTAATTGGGAAAGCAGTACAAACGCACTAACTTTTTGCTTTGTTTAGTCTAATTTAGATCATGGACCCTAGTGGACAAATTACAGTCAGAAAAATAAAGTTAGGATGCATGTCGCCATCAATACTCTTTTTTATAATCGTAATCAAAACTAATCATCTTTTGATCATTGTTGCTAATAAAATCATTTACTCTGTACTAGTATACCAACTCTTAAGATCGTGTATAATAATGTATCAACATCAAGTTTTAATTATTTGTCTCTTGAAATCACACTCATCTTAGGTTATTAAATATTTTCTGGTATGGATTCGGTTAATTATGATAGTGACAAACTCAATTTTACCGGTTTAACAGGACCGGGAACAGTGTTGTGTGATCACATGAGTTATATCTTCATGTTCCTCTCTGTGGCTACTTCCAATATGGTTGCTACTGCTCTAGCCAAACAGGTTATAATATTTACTTCTTATGTTCCAAGGTAAATAAACTAGAGATTGTTAGGGTAAAAAACTCAAAAGTTTTATTTGATTTCTTGCAGGACAAGAAAGAAGCACAGCATCAAATCTCTGTTTTGCTCTTTATTGGATTGGTTTGTGGACTAATGATGTTTTTGTTGACAAGATTATTCGGTCCTTGGGCTGTTACTGGTATACAAACTATACATTACCACTTTCCATTTTAAGTAATGTTTGAGTGAAAATGTAATTAGACTTCTTTGTTATGGTTTCTTCTTTTGGGCAGCTTTTACTAGGGGGAAGAACATTGAGATTGTACCTGCAGCCAATTCATATATTCAGATTCGAGGCTTAGCGTGGCCATTTATTCTTGTCGGATTAGTTGCTCAAAGCGCAAGGTTTGTTATTGAATTAGCTTTAACATACAATGTTATGTATCGATTTTTTTCGCCTATTTGATGTAAGATTTTGTTTCCAGTCTTGGAATGAAAAACTCATGGGGACCTCTTAAAGCATTAGCAGCAGCAACGATCATTAACGGACTTGGAGATACAATCTTATGTTTGTTTCTTGGACAAGGTATCGCCGGAGCTGCTTGGGCAACAACTGCCTCTCAGGTAATCTAAATACCATCAAGCGAAAATTTGTAAAATGTAGAATGGAAATGCAAATGGATTAATGTTTTTTGTGTGTTATGGTTATAGATTGTTTCGGCTTTTATGATGATGGATTCTTTGAACAAAGAAGGCTACAATGCTTACTCCTTCTCGGTCCCTTCACCGCAAGAGCTATGGAAGATCGCGGGACTCGCCGCACCTGTCTTCATCTCGATATTCTCCAAGATTGCTCTCTACTCTTTCATTATTTACTCTGCTTCCTCCATGGGAACTCACGTTTTAGCCGCTCATCAGGTACAATACTAAAAACAGAAATCTGTACGCTTAAGCGATGTTAATGGTCTGTTTTAACATTGAAATTGTTTTGTTATAGGTGATGGCTCAGACGTATAGGATGTGCAATGTATGGGGGGAACCACTCTCTCAGACGGCTCAGTCATTTATGCCCGAGATGTTATATGGTGCGAATCGTAACCTTTCCAAGGCTAGAACGTTGCTCAAGTCCTTAATGATTATTGGAGCCGCACTTGGACTAGTCTTAGGAGTCATTGGAACAACTGTTCCAGGCTTGTTTCCTGGTGTCTACACACATGATAAAGTCATCATAACCGAGGTGAACTTTTGTTTTTAAACATTCTTTTTCCTCTGTTTTCATCTGAAACTTGGTCTAAATCTGATCCTTGAACTGTTATTCAGATGCATAGAGTGCTTATACCTTTCTTCATGGCGTTGTCGATATTGCCTACGACAGTATCTCTAGAGGGTACATTGCTGGTAAGTGACAAATTCTTGTTCTATTCCATGGTTTTTCAAGAAGCAATCAATCGAATAAACTCAACTAAACTGTGGTTATTGCTTTTACCAGGCGGGTCGTGATCTCAGATTCGTCAGCTCGGTAATGAGTTCAAGCTTCGTTCTCGGCTGTCTCACTCTAATGGTATACTACTTTTAAAATACAACCTCTAATCAAAGAGTATTCAATATCTGAGTCTTAAATGGTTTCTTTGTTGATGATGATACAGTTTGTGACACGAAGCGGGTATGGTTTACTCGGCTGCTGGTTGGTTCTCGTCGGATTTCAATGGGTAAAGATTTGTATACAATAACTTTTACAAAACACATAGTTATCTTCCTGCAACACTATCCTCTAAACAAAGTACTATAAACATTTCAGGGTCGATTTGTTCTGTATCTACGACGACTTCTTTCACCTGGAGGCATACTTAATACCGATGGGGCAAGTCTGGAGAAGATCAAAACAGCTTAAGTCTCAGTATGCCGTGAACTATATATCAAGCATCTAATGGCTAATTTTGATATATCAAGAACCAAGAGAGCTCTAAAGCTCTTAGAATAATGTGTAGATTTTATGCTCTATTTCATTTTTTCTTTTCTTTTTTGGTCAGAGGCTCTGTAAGTTTAAAGCATAATAAACATTTAGTATGTAACAGAATGTTACTCAAGAAGTTGTCTTCTTCTTTCTCCAATAATTCAACTTCACTATTAAGATTTGGTTTACAGACGCATTTAAAACGAAATAACTAGTCTTACGATGATACCAAAGAAACTCGAGTACTGATTCAAGCCGTTGCAACTCTACTTCCGCCTCTGCGTCCTCTTCCATCAGGTCTCTCAGAGTACTCTCTTCTCTGCATAAACCAAAATATCAAACAAAACATAGAGAAGACAGACAAGGTTAAGCAAAAGATGCCTAAATAACCGATTATTTCTCGGATTACTTACAAAGGGTCTAGTGGGTCTAGAGTTTGCAAAATTCTGTTTTCGTCTAATCCACTTTCGCTCCATTTCCTTCTTTACCTCCTCCGCTTTCATCTTGGTAGGACTAGGCCTATACAATATCACAGTCCTCCCGATTTGACTCACTGCTACCGAACCAGTCGCCTCCTCCAAATGCCTTATCGCATCTTCCATCTCATCTGGCGATGTCTTTCGTATCTTCACCTGTTTCCATAACGATTAGCATAGCCTCAAGTCTCATTTCAACCTCACAAGTTACAAAATGTTGCACAAGTCCAATCAAACAACAACATTATCAAGATTCCACACACTCTCATTTCATACACAAAGTTAAACACAAGAATTCTACAAAACTGATAAACCCTAAATCACTAAAGCCTAAGATTGATTCCACAATCTCAATTTGGTAAATACAGAGCAAGAATGTGTTGTAAAGTTTATACCTTTAAGAGCTCGTTCTTCTCCAAAGTCTCGAGAAATGAGAAAACAACAGAATCAGTAACACCCGATTTACCAACGAGCTGACATTTCAATTTTTCACCTAAACTATGAGCATAAGAAGCCAATTCCTTCTTATCCTTTATCGATAGCTTCAAAGCAGAGCCTCGAGGTTTCTTCTTCTTCTCCATCACTTTCTCTACTTCCTCTTTCTCTGAAATCTCCTCAGATGCTTCAATTCCAACATCGTCTTCATCTTTTTCTTCGGTGTAATCATCTTCGTCGTGTTCGAGATCTGGTTCGTCAATGGAAGAGAAGGATTTCACTACGAGGGAAGGAGAAGAGTTTGACTGAATTCGATGCTTATATTGTGAGATTGAGGAAGAGAAACAAAAGGGTTTAAGGAAGAGAGAGATTGAAGAAGTAGAAGAAAACTGTGGTTTGGGGGATTTGAGAAAATTGTGGATAAGATGAATCGATGAAGAAGAAGAAGTCGCCATTGCAGCAACACAACACTCTTGAACTAAAATGTAAGTTTTGTACAATGAAGACCAGTGTTTTAACTATTGTCTTCGAAAGAGCCGGCCCAATAAAGGCCCATTCAAAATGACCCCATTCTCTTAGTGGTCACCAGCTAATCCACTAAACAACAAAGTAAATTGGTACGGACCGACACAAATTCTTACACGATAACGAATTTTTAACATATACTACAGATTTTATATTTTACTATTATTAATTTCCAGTTAAGGTAAGTGGAAAGTATTTATTTACGTATTGGTTATTTCACTATTTTCTTTTTGGGATTTTTAGCATCATCATAAGGGAGAATTTTAAAGCTTTTCTCATCACGTGGCACGTGAGAAAGAAAAGAAACATGCACGTGAACCAGCTCAAAAGTTAAGAGATGTGACATTCACTTAGCTTCAAGAAGCAGGCATACAATATAAATATCACAAGTTAAAATTCATTCGATAACTGTTACTATTTGCAAAAATATCTTACACAAAACTTGAATGTGTGATGTAAAAAAAAAAAAAGAGTTGTAGATTGTTTTTGTGCTACAAGTTGTCGAACACTATTATTGTTAGGATTAGAAACATCATCTAAATTAAGACGACTTCATATTATTGTTAATAATAGTATTATTATTTAAGGAAACACAAGATTCCACATGATACTGCTTAAGCACTACTATTACAAACAAAACAAATACTCGACCACAAAAAAAACTCGATTACTAAAAAAATGAAACGGTTTTGGATCATTAAGCTAAACGTTATGAAACATATATAATTAATCTTTTAATGATGTTTTGTTGTTTGTATATTATTTTGTGTTAGATTTTCTTTTTGAAAAAAATTCAATCAGCTTTAATAAAAAATAGTAATTAACTATTCATTCAGTCCTAGTTGCTGATTGTAAAATGATTTTAATGCCCCGAGTACAATTATTTATATACATAATTACCCCTGCTTAATCATTGTCAATGGGATGGTATTTGGTTAGTGGGTTTTTTAAAATATTTCAAGGTTTAGGATTTTTGGTTTCTAAATTATATTATAATTGGTTTCGGTTCTGATTGATTTTCTTGAAGATTTTGAATTCAGTAAATATTTGTTTTAAAAAAATAAAATTAAATTATACTTACTTGATGTTACACAATTGACATTAAATAGACAACGAAAATCAAAATCATTAGCTTTGAAAATTTAATATTACATGCTTTTAGTATATTTAAACATGTTTTCTATGTATTTAACTGCAACAAATATTTTTCTAAGAATTTCAGTCAATGTAGTTCACTTTCAAATAATTCATAAATAAATTTATATTATATTCGATTTTTCTTTATCAACAATATATATAATACTTTTACTATTCAGAAAACTAAACTGGAGAACATAGTTTACGTAGTTTGCATTACAACCCAATTACCCAATTACTGTATTAACATTACAAACACAAGATACTGGATCACTTCGATTTTTAATATTTTATGATATAACTATAATATAACTGAAAAGGATTTTGGAAATTTTCGGTTTAATGCATAATTTTTAGTTCGGTTAAATGATTTTTTTGCCCATTCCTAATTGTCAATGTCATGAAAGGTAATTACCGTAATACCCTTATTAAGATCGTTTAAGTGTGTCTACGTGTAAAGTGGAATCAGGTGAAAGGAGCAGTGATCACATGCGGATGCTAAATCTAATCCTCTGTGTTCCTCCACCGTCCAATTATTATCGCGCGTGTTCTCACTCTCCTACACTGCGCGTGACTCAAAGCTCCAGCAATTTTACGTTTCGTTTTGTATTTTCGAGAATTAATAAATGTAGAAAAATTAGTGTTACGTAATTTACAATGCAATGTCTCATGGTAAAGGTAGAACCGGAACTCAAGGGGAAAACTGCCTATTTCCCCCCCCACGAACTTCCATATCTGTTCAGATCCACACGAACTTTGGACCTCTTCCCAATTGCACATAAATGTAACTTGACGGT
>OVAF01000565.1:0-37031 GCA_900406245.1 Odontarrhena argentea | reverse complement strand
TCCGGAAGCTGCTCCACTCTTGAGGCAAAGCTCTAATAGAGGGAGAGAATTCTCGTAACAAAGTTGTTGAACCCCAATCTGAAAAAGAGACAATAAAATTTCCAAACCTCGGACATATCTAGAAAATAGAAATCTAAAAGAAAAACAAAAGAAAGAACAGTAACGGATCGGTGCCGGAGCTAATAAAGCATCCGACACCGATCCGAAAAAGATTGGTACTAAGAGTAATTTGAACATTGCTTTTTTTTTTTTTTTTCCACGTGGCATAATTGTAAAAACAGCTTAGAGTTAAATCTGGAAATTTATTTTGGTTTACAACGGTTACGCGGGACGATTTACAACGATTTGTTTAATTTGAAATTTGAATTCAAAAGATCCGATATAATCGATTTGAGATTGTAAATCTGATCATGTCGTAAATCTGAACGCAGATTTGATGGCATGGCCCGTAAATCCTCTAATAGTGGTTTTACGCTAAAACATCTCATTTTTGAATAGAATTAAAAAGTAAATTGATACTTATTTTATTTTTGGTGGAGAGTGTTGTAGTGAGTTTCGATTCGACTCGAGAATATTGTGGCGATTGATCCCAATCCCTCACGGATAGATCTACTCACGGAAAGAGATTTCTGTTCTTTCAGTAAACCCTGGACCGGGCCTCATATCGACTGGCCCAATTCTCTATTGCTAGTCAACGATTTATTTAAACTCTTAAGCTGCACAGCATCAATGGCGGTATAAAGGAAAAAAAACAGAACAGAGTCCACCCTTTTATCTCAGATTCGACCAAATGTAGCGTTTAAGTTTCGGAAAATATAGAGAGAACAAAAAAAAAAAAACAGACCAAGAAGTTACAACTTTCCACCAATTTTGTGTTCTTCTGTTTGCAAGAGGAAAAGATCAGAATTAAGTACAAAGGAGTATGCTTATTAAGGCTGTGATGGTGTCGGAGAAGTTGGAGGCTTCAAGTCAGGGTACTGCAAAAGAGTGAAGACGAACATCAGATTACGAAAGCTCATTCAACAACTAGTTTGAAACAATAACTACATTACCAGTCTCAAGGTTTCTTTCTTTTTCACCTAACTAGCGTTTTTACTTAAGATTGTGTAAAAGAGGTAATGAGGAGAGAGTAGAAACATTACCGATGCATACGGAGAGAGAGGTCTTGAATGAGATTTTGGTTTGGCTTCTGTTTTGGCTGGTTCTGAGATAGCTTGTGCAACGGGAGCTTCAATCGCTGGCTCTGGCTTTGGCTCTGGTTTATCCACGGTGGTGGCTTCTGTTTTGGCTGGTTCTGAGATAACTTGTGCAACAGGAGCTTCGATCTCTGGCTCTGGCTTTGGCTCTGGTTCATCGACAGTGGTGGCTTCTGTTTTGGCTGGTTCTGAGATAACTTGTGCAACAGGAGCTTCAATCGCTGGTTCAGGTTCTGGTTTATCGATGGTGGTGGTTGTAGCTGCTTCTGCTGCTTCTGCTGCCGGAGCGGGAAGGGCTTTGTTGCTTGTTGATGGAGGAAGAAGTGCTTTTCCTATTTCCTGTTATTCATTGTCCAATTATTTATCGAAATGGTTACTTTAAGGTTTCATTACTAAGGCGGAGAGATAAAAATAATTAATGCTAACCTTTAACTCATCAACAAGTTCTTTGGGTGCAACCTTAGTGGTCAAGAACTCATCAACTTGTTTTAGAGTTTGCTTTCGGTCCTGCAAAAGATATATAATAGAAAAGAACCATCAATCCCCCGAGACATCCCCAGTTCCGCACAAATATCTATAGTCAAACTGAATCTTGGAGAAACAAGAAATGGAAACAACTTGCCTCAGCAAATAGAAGCTTCTTGCCTGCAAGCTGAACAAGTGCAGCTGAACCTAGTAGTTGAAGTATTGTTTCAATCTGTAGAAATGATCATTAAGGTTTATTACGGAAATGGTTTTATGACAATCAGATGGATAAAGAGAGATAAAACTGAAAATCAACCTCTGTAAATGCAATAACACTTAGTCCAGCAGCAGCAGCTACTCCAAGAGCAACGGATACACCATCAGAACTCTCCTGTACGTTTATGTTGAATCATTTGTCAATGTTTTTGTTACAGAAACTTAATGAATGAAACAAAATTGGATACTCACACCAAACACGCCACTGATACTATCTGTCAAACTGCTCAAATCAAGACTGAGAGTCTTCTTTGGCTCTACCCAGGGCAAACCGCTATTCTGCAAACCGGAAAAACAAATCACAATTGTGAATAAATCGAATTAAAAGGAGGCGAAGCAAAAATTATGCTTTGAGAGGAAGAGGAACACACCAACCAGCCTCTAGGTCCCTCTGCACCATCTTTGATCGCATAAGCAGATTTGAATCCATTAAGAGCCACCAATTCAGCAACAAGCTCGGAGTTTCCATCAAACCTGGCTTTCCATTAACATGATTAGACTTGTATTAAACTATTGATCACAACAATACATGAAATCTTATTGCTTCTCATTCCAAAATTATATCATAAAACTAATGATTTTCAATACTTCAGAGAGAATGCACAACTAGAATTCAGCGATCAGAAAATGTAAGAAGCTAAAAAGATTCAATGCAGCTATCAGCCTTTTCATACTTTCAGCCAAAGAAAGAGAGAGAATCTTTTATAGTTTCCAAGAGCCTTACTTGTCTAGAATGAACAATGTGGTGTTCTCAGGATCCTTGAACTTCAAGGAAAGCTTCTTCAAGAAACCAGGCTTGTCTTCTCCGTTATAAACAGTAGAAACCGTTTTCTTACCTAAACCCTTAATGTTAGGACTGCCCACTTGTCTGAAATCAGCAGAGGGTCTTATGTCAAGCAACTGAGCATTTTCATCAGTACCCAACTTGGTATAGGCATTCTTAGCAGACTCAACTCCAAAAGATTTAGGCTTTTTGTTCAGAACCTGAGACAGAACAAATGGAACAGCCAATGCAGCAACACCACCGGCAATAACCAGAGGATTGTCTGTAACGAAATTTGATATTCCCTCAATCAGACCGTCTGAATCAAAAGAGGAAGGAGAGGTCACAGACTGTTGCAGCGCTTCCTCGTATGTCAGGGATTTAGCAGGAGCTGTTGCACTGCTCAGAACAGAGGTTAGGAGAGCCAATCCGCCATTGCAGCTCCTCAAGAAGCTTTCTTGAAAATTTTGTTTAGGTGATTTCGGTGGAAAGAGGTTAGGGAGCGAGAATGGCTTTCGTGGTTCTGATCTTTTCTCGGATAAAACCGACATCGGGCTACAGCTAGCTGTTTTTAGAGCTTCCATGGCTCTCTCGCTCTCTCTGCTTCTCCTTCAGTGTTAGCAAAGATTAGAGAAGAAGAAGTGGAAGAAACCGTCGAGACAAATCCTGAAGCTGTTTCTAGTAAGCTGACGTGGATTGTGTAATCAATCTTAGCCACTGCTTGATTGACATGTGGCATATTCGGATGAGATGTCTCTTGATCATAGTGACTTTACTTAGACCCAAATTTCATGTCAAATGTGTGGCCACAAAGAATTTGAAGATGCTTCAGTACAAGCCTCTACATATTTACCAAGATACCCATTATCCAGAACCCAAAAGAACAGAGAGTAGACCAACTTTGAAGTTTTCAGGTTAACAAAGATGATGAAGTTGAACCATAAACAAAGCCGAACAAGATGTTATGTAAGAAACTTACAATAGGTCAAAGAAATAATCTAAACCTTGTCCGATTTCCCAAATTGAAATACCGATACCCCAAAGACGAGCATTCTCAAGCCGTAGAAGGATTGACATCAATGTAGGATAGAATACAGCATGCTTGATATTCTTACCATCTCTATACATGAACAGATGCTCGCCGCTCTCTTTATCCCAATGTATAGTTGGCTTGTGTTTCTGGAGTAATGCAAGGTAATCCCTTCCGGTGATTGCTCCTCCGCCTCCAGAATCTTGCTCAAAAAGAAAACAGCTTATTCAGTTAGTTTTGAAAAAGGGTGGGAAGGGAACAAGCTACTTATTTAAGCTTAGATGGTTCATATACCTCCAGAGACTTCAAAATCGTTGCCGTAAAAGTTGATACCAAGAAGAACTTTTCTGGCTATGTTTGAGTCTATCTTGTTGGAGGAACGAAGCAGAAGCTTAAGGGTGAGATCTATCCACTTGACAGGAGCATTGGGGCCAGGGTTCTGGGGATTTGAGAAATCATAGGTCATTAGGGAGAAACCGTCCACCGAATCGTTCAAAAATAGAAGATCTTCTGGCCCAAAATCGTACATTTGGAGCTTTTCTGAATGAGGCGGACCAACAACATACATGAACTGCATATGACGCTGGTTATTTCTTGGTGAGCTCGTGGAGTGAAGGGTATCTCCAAGTTGTTTTACGAATTGCAGTGCCTAAACGATTAAATACACAAACCCATAGTAATGTTAAAACTTATAACTGTGAGGGTTGAGCTTCAACAAATTAATGGACATTCTACCGTCTTCCGCATGTCCGGGTCATGCAAAATGCCATACCACCTTGACCAAGACTCTAGCACAATACCATCATATTCCATTTCCCTGGATTTGAAGACAAAGATGATGACAAGGGGGTGTCAACATTTAACAAATTCAGTAGGAAGACTTTCATCCTTTAGTATGACACTTTATAAGAGGTTCAAACTCTTGAGAGACGCTTACTTGCATTCTGTGACAATAAGGTTGATAGCTTTCTGCCTTAGTTTCTTTTTTCTAAGCAGCTCCCCAGGGATCGCTTCTAGAACAACTCTTGGTAATATCTTCAAGATAAGTAGAAAAAATTCAGACCATCAAAAATGAAAAATAAATTAACATCTGCTTTTTTCCAGCTGTAGTATATGGTTAATCTACCAGCGCATTTCCTCTTGATCGAAGCTCTTGAATCCATCCCTTATCAGCATTATGTCTCCCTTCCAAAACCAAGCCATTTCCTTGACTACTAGAATCAGAAACCAAAAATCTCATTACCTTTCACAACCCGATGATAAAAATGCAATTACTTATAAAACATTGGTAATATTATACCTCTTGAGGTCATACCATACCGGTGATACATGTGTAAACTTGGAGTTGAATATCTTTGCAATATCATAACCTTTAGAGTTCCTGCAAAACATTTGTAGCATATGAATCCAATCGGTGGCACTCTCGAGTCTCGAATGACATGAATATATCTGAAACTGTTCCAAAAGCCTAGAAAGGATACCATGGCGTAATGTAAGCTAACACTGGATAATCATAATTCCTAGTTAAATTCTCTGAGGCCTTAGAATGTTCCTGAAAACAAATTCATACCCCATACTAAGAATTTCATTCGAAATTTTTTTCAGCTTTCTTCGATATGGACTTCCAACGTTTAAGCGGAACTATGGACTCACAGTGAGGATTTCTTGAAAATTAATATCAGTTTTAACGAGTCCCTTGTGACGTATCGATGCTTCTGTTTCCGTATGGACGACTCGATCAGCGAATTTGACTTTGTACACGGCCATCGAAACGGCGGGAATCGCGATGAAGAAGACGACGAAGATTGTGATGAGCCTCCGATCTGGATCTGGTTCTCCGACTTTACCATCTCTATTTTTCGCCTCGTCTCGTTTCTTACGCCGTTGTAAATTCTCCGTCGCCGATGAACGTCTTTCGCGCCTCCTCGCCATCGAGCTTCTCACGGCGGCAAGAACGAGTGAAACCCGGCGACTGAAACGATGCCGTTTGTGTAAGTTTCAGAGATTTGATTTCCTAATGTAATTCCAGATTTACCCCTGTATATTGTCAAATATTACGTCCGAGACGGATAAAAAGATATCAGAGATGGTTCAAGAATGAGAAAATTGGGAAAAAAGAGAAGGGTTTTATGACTTTATCGTTAAACCCCCAATCCCATCTTCGCGACCAGAGACAGATCCTGTTAGTAGATTGAACCGAAGCGATAAGGTGAGATTTTCATTTCTCTTATGCTTTTAGTCGTAGAAGATTAGGGAGTTTCAACATTTCTTCGTTAAAATTCACAGGCTTGGAGTCGGAAGAGCATCACAAATGGAGCCCAGGCTTCTGCTTTCTTCACATAAACCTTTGTTTGTCTCTTGCAACTCGCCATTCAATGAAAAACCTTATCTTTCTGTCAAATCCCGTTTGCCCATCTCCACAATTCGAGCTGCGAGGTCTCAGTTTATGGGGGAAGGTTTGATTTTAGGGAACAGGTATGGGTTTTGGAGCGGTTCGAGGAAAACCCGTGTTGTTGTTGAGCCTGTGAGAGCTGCTGTCAAGAGAAGGAAAGAGATAACTTTCGATAACGTTGTTCAAAGGGATAAGAAACTCAAATTAGTGTTGAGCATTAGGAAGATTCTTGTGAGTCAACCTGATAGGATGATGTCTCTTAGGGGTTTGGGTAAGTATAGGAGAGATTTGGGTTTGAAGAAACGTCGTCGCTTTATAGCTCTGCTTAGGAAATATCCAGGTGTGTTTGAGATTGTTGAAGAAGGAGCGTATTCACTAAGATTCAAGATGACATCAGAGGCTGAAAGGCTCTACCTTGAGGAAATGAGGATTAGAAATGAGCTTGAAGATCTCTTAGTTGTTAAGTTGAGGAAACTTGTGATGATGTCATTGGAGAAGCGGATATTATTGGAGAAGATTTCTCATTTGAGAACTGATTTAGGACTTCCTTTGGAATTCCGGGACACGATTTGTCAGCGTTACCCACAGTATTTCCGTGTTGTTCCTACGCCTAGAGGTCCGGCTTTAGAGTTAACTCACTGGGATCCTGAGCTTGCAGTGTCAGCTGCTGAGTTATCTGAGGAGGATAATAGGGCTAGAGAATCAGAAGAGAGGAATTTGATTATTGATAGACCACCTAAGTTCAACAGAGTTAAGCTTCCAAGGGGTCTCAATCTTTCAAAGAGTGAGACGAGGAGAATAAGTCAGTTCCGTGACATGCCGTATGTATCTCCTTACAAGGATTTCTCCCACTTGAGATCGGGAACACTCGAGAAAGAAAAGCATGCTTGTGGGGTAATTCATGAGCTATTGAGCTTAACTACTGAGAAGAGAACGTTGGTGGATCACTTGACTCATTTCCGTGAGGAATTCCGATTCTCGCAACAACTTAGAGGAATGCTTATAAGGCACCCTGATCTGTTCTATGTGTCTTTAAAGGGAGAAAGAGATTCAGTTTTCTTAAGAGAAGCATACAAGAACTCTGAGTTGATAGACAAAGATCCTTTAACTCTTGTGAAGGAGAAGATGCGTGCACTTGTTTCTGTACCGAGATTCGTAAGGAGAGGAGGACCCAGGAAAGAGGTAGAAGAAGAAGAAGAAGAAGGAAGAGACAAACAGATTGATGGAAGCGATGCAGAAGAAGAAAGTGATGATGAAGAATGGTCTGATGTTGATGGTTATTTAGAAGGTGGTAATGATGAAGAGGGTGATTGGACGGATGAAGATGGAGAAGAAGATGTGCCTCCTAACTTTGACGATGATAATGAAGGAGAAGAAGATAATGTGAAGATTGGATTAAGTCCTTCAAGTAGAAAATCAAGTAGTCCTAAAAAGAAGGAAGAAAAAGTACTTACTCCAGTGTTCCCTGATGGAACTCCAAGAGAAAAATGGTAGATCATTACAGATTAGTTCCATGGAATATGTTTACCTTGTCTTGTATCATTCTTAAAGTTGAAACACTGATAGCTCAAGTTAGGTCTGGAAGAGCATCAGTTTTATGTATGTCTCTTTGTTGTAAGAACACTTTAAAGAAATGAGTAATTGCTTTATGTGGATCTTAAAACATGTAAAACGCTGCGTTTTGTGGGATCCTGGTGAAAACAAGGTCTTATCCAGAAATTCTACCCGCCAAAGAAACAGAGTTTACCGATGGAAAATCTCTCCATAACTTTTCGCCATTCTTCCAGCTCCAGCTCCAGCTCCAGCTCCTTGTTTCTTCATCAGCCCCAGCGTAGATATCTTATCAATCCTCCTCCGATGTGTAATTCTCTGGACATTAAGCATGCGTCGTTTGAATCTGTACCAATCTCAACTTCTCTGGAACCGTCGTCTTCAAGCTGTGAACTTATATCCCGTAGGTCTTTTCATCCGTTAAAGGAGCTTAATAAATGCGATGATTTGGTTTCTGTTAAAGCTGCTCACGCTCGGATGATGAAGCTGTTTGATCGGTTCGAGTTGGAGTTTGTCGCCAGGTGCTTGATCTCTCGTTACCTTGAATTCGGGGAATTTGGGTATGCTAGTGCTCTTTTCTTCCTGGGTTTTCCTCGGATTCAAGTTTCGTGGAGGGATTTCTTAGAAGAGGTCGAGTATTTCGGAACAGTGAAGTATAGGGTCTTAGAAAATTTTGTTCAGTTACAGAACAGAGGAGTAAATTTCGATGGAGTAGTTCTCGTTATGGTTTTGAGAATTTGTACTGTTCTAATGAATCGGTTTCTGGGTTTTACTATTCATAGCGGTTTGATCAAGAGAGGACTCGATAATTCTTCAGACTCACGCGTGGTTTCTGCATTGATTGGTTTTTATGGGAGATGTGTGAGTTCGGATATTGCGAACAAGATATTCGATAAAATGCCTGAAAGAGATGATCTAGTTTGGAACGCGATCACGATGGTGAATTTGAGGAGTGGGAAGTGGGAAAAGGCTGTGAAACTGTTCAGAGAGATGCAGTTTTCTGCTGCAAAAGCTTATGATAGAACTATTGTTAAGCTTTTGCAAGTTTGTAGCAACGAGGGAGGTTTAGCAGAAGGGAGACAAATTCATGGGTATGTTCTGAGACGTGGGTTAGAATCAAATGTGTTGGTTTGTAACTCCTTGATTGTCATGTACTCAAGGAAAGGCAAGTTTGAGTTATCCAAGACAGTTTTCAATTCAACGAGAAACCGGAATTTGTCTTCGTGGAACTCGATTGTTTCAAGTTATACTGCATTTGGTCATGTAGATGGCGCAATGGCTCTCTTAGAAGAAATGGAGAAATGTGGTCCAAAACCAGATATAGTGACATGGAACTCTCTTTTGTCAGGCCATGCTTTTAAAGGCTTATCCAGAGATGCCATCATTCTATTAAAGAGGATGCAAATTGCTGGTCTGAAGCCTAACACGAGTTCAATAAGTAGTCTTCTTCAAGCTGTTGCTGTACCAGGGTTTCTTAAACTTGGAAAAGCGATTCATGGATACGTGGTAAGGAATCAGCTTTGGTACGATGTGTATGTCGAAACCACGTTGCTCGACATGTATGTGAAAACTGGCTGCTTGCCTTGCGCCCAAATGGTTTTTGATACAATGGCTGAGAAAAACATTGTTGCTTGGAATTCACTCATTTCAGGACTTTCGTATGTGGGTCTGATAAAAGATGCTGAAGCTTTGATGAGCAAAATGGAGAAGGAAGGGATCAAACCTGATGCTGTTACATGGAACAGTCTGGTATCTGGGTATGCGACTTGGGGGAAAACTGAGAAAGCTTTGGCAGTGATCGAGAAGATGAAAAAGAAAGGGGTAGATCCTAATGTGGTTTTGTGGACTGCCATTCTATCAGGTTGTTCTAAAAATGGAAACATCAGGAATGCTATCAAAGTTTTTGGTAAAATGCAGGAAGAAGGTTTCTGTCCAAACTCAGCTACCATATCCAGCTTGCTTAGGACATTAGGTTGCTCAAGACTACTATACAGTGGCAAAGAGATTCACACCTTCTGTCTGAAAAACAATTTGTCCCATGATGCATATGTTGCCACTGCGCTTGTAGATATGTACACAAAATCAGGAGATCTGCGAAGTGCGACTGAAGTTTTCTGGGGGATAGAGAACAAACCGCTAGCGTCTTGGAACTGTATGATCATGGGATATGCCATGTTTGGGAGAGGGGAAGAAGGAATTGCGGTTTTCAGTGCAATGATTGAAGCAGGCATGGAACCAGATGCTATAACGTTTACCTCTGTCTTGTCTGTCTGTAAGAACTCAGGTCTTGTCCGTGAAGGGTGGAATTACTTCGATCTTATGAGATCGTGTTATGGTATCATCCCGACTATCGAACACTACTCTTGCATTGTAGATATGCTCGGGAGGTCGGGTTTTCTTGATGAAGCATGGGACTTCATTCAAACAATGCCATTAAAACCTGACGCCACCATTTGGGGTGCATTTCTTTCATCTTGTAAGATCCACAGAGACCTAGAACTCGCAGAAGTCGCTTGGAAGAGGCTCCAAGTGCTGGAACCGCATAATTCAGCAAACTACATGATGATGATCAACTTGTACAATAATTTTAACAGATGGGAAGATGTTGAACGCATACGGGACACGATGAGGAATGACAGAGTGAGAGTCCAGAATCTGTGGAGCTGGATTCAGATCAATCAAACAATTCACGTCTTCTACGCAGAAGGAAAAGCACATCCAGATGAGGGAGAGATATACTTTGAGCTGTACAAATTAGTCTATGAGATGAAGAAATCAGGTTATGTACCAGACACAAGCTGTATACACCAAAACATAAGTGAATCAGAGAAGGAGAAGTTGCTTATGGGACATACTGAGAAGTTAGCAATGACCTATGGTCTCATCAAAAAGAAAGGGATGGCTCCTATAAGAGTCGTCAAGAACACAAGTATATGTCATGATTGCCACAGTGTGGCAAAGTACATATCGGTTCTAAGAAACCGTGAGATTTTTTTACAGGAGGGAGGTCGAGTTCACCATTTTCGAGACGGAAAATGTTCCTGCAATGACTTGTGGTGACTAAACTAGCGGTGTTTTTGTTACAATGGTGCATATAAATACAGGCTGTGTCCAACAAACACCAGAATATATATTACAGCAAAACTGATACCACAGGCTTGAAAATTGTCTATGGAGCTGATATGTGAAGGAGGTGTTCTGAGCAAAGAAGCAGAGAAGCGTGACCACAAGTGCTTCGGTATATATATGAGCCGACTAAAGAACCTCTGGATGGAAGATCTTATAAACACACTGGGGCTTTACATGATGGCCTTGAAGGAGCCAATATCTTCAAATACTGTACTACGATTCTTCTGGCTGTACCCTTCTTCAAAAGGTGGCGGAGATGGAACTGGTTTTGTCCTGAGCAGCCAATCTTTCAGAGACACAAGCCAAGGATTTCAGGTTACACTTGATGAGTGCTTCCACAAAGTAACATGTCTCATCTTTGGTATTGCCTTCAGGAACATCCACAACAAAAGATTCAATCACCATAGTTCCTGACCTCCCATCGATCATTTCGGGATGCACAGTCAAAATCGAAGAGTAATTCTGCAGAAAAGAATCATTTATAAGTGAACACCTTTTCTTCTTCTTGTGAATGTGTTAAAAAAGATTTGGGAGGTTTTGTTTACTTACTCTAAGTCTGTGATCACCACCAATGATGTTGATACCGAGGATGCGCTCTTCATCATCAAGCTGTTCCAATCGCTCGGTACTGGTTGTGGCAGGAAGACCAGACTTGACATTTACTTCTCGGAGACTACCGATCTCAGGATCACCATAAACAGTACATCTGCTTACAAATGGTTTGTATTTCTGCGGCTGATCAAATCTTCGCACAAGTGACCAAACCTGAGTCATGTTAATATACATTATCATTAGCTTCAAGACTTTAACCAGACAAAACAACGGAACCGAAACCAGGCAAAAACTTCAAATTCACAGTGAATCGGAAATGTAAAATGACATTTTTTAAATAGAAAATTAAGCGGAAATAGGCTAACAACAAAATCAGAAAGGTGGGGAACCCTAAATCCGTCGAGATCAGGTAAAATATTCAACGAAAATGAAAATCGAATCCGAGAGCCCAACAAAAGAGAAAAGAAAAAGAAGATGAGAGGCTTACAAGATGAACAGGGGCCTTAATGTATTTGACGAGAACAGAGGAGCACTGATTCTCACTGCAATGGTGGCGATGATGCAACCGTACGTATTGCGCCGTAAAGAGAGCTCCGAACATCTCCGTATCGTCTCCGATGATCTCCTTCATCTTCTCTTCCGATCAGAAGAACCTCTCTTATCTTCTTTGTCTTTTAGGGAATCCGATGTGGAGAGGATAAAATGGAAGCGTAAAGAGAGAGAATAATAAATAGCCCCTTTTGTTTTGGTTGGTTTAGCTCAAAAATCAACGAACCCCACCGACATATTTAACACCAAACAGGATTTACGACGAACCGACAAATCCTGAAATAGCTTACGTGTCATCGTTTTACTGGTTTGTCGTTTACCCTTTTTTGTTGTATTAGTTGTTGACTTTGAGCACGTGTAAATCTCTCTTTATCCGTCCAAATAAGTTTTCTAAATTATCTATGTAGTCAAAAAAGAAAAATTTTAAAACGAGTACACCAAAGGTAAAAATATCTGTCTCTTAAAGAAAGGAGAAAAATATCCAAAGGTAAAAGTTTGGTTTGATATCAGCAGCATGAAAAGTGGATAGAATCTTGGGGGAATCTTTTAACAGACTACAGATGATGTCAGCATAAGATCACACTGCTAAGCACAACCGATAAGGACTGATATCAGCAGCATGATAAGTCTTTATCTTTTAACCAGATCAAGATTATATTCACCACCCTACCAAAATGCCATTTTTTCTAATTTTGTATACATTCTAGCAAACTATGTTAAAAATTCAAACAATATGTCGCTGCCAAAATAGTCATATCTACGAGAAAAATTGAACCTAAGAAGATTAGACTCTGATTAGTCGTGGGATTAACACCAAACCCTCTCCACAGATATTAAACGCTCCACTTGACATTCTTTATCATCGCCAACGCCTTGGCCATCTCTCCTTTCCCCTTCTCAACGATGGCATTCGCTTCTTGCATCATCGCTGCTGCCTTCTCCGCCATGTCTTTTGCCTTCGCCGTAATGTCCTCCATATTATTCACCATTTTTACAACCGTATCCCACATTGGATCCACCAGTAAGTTTGGCCCGTAGGTCTCCGCTATTTCCACCAACCTTTCAACCTCCTCCACCATTTCCGCCGACTCTGCCTTCATGGTCTCCGCTTCATTCATTATAACCGACGCCTTTTCCATCGTCTCTGACGCCTCTTTCAACATGGCTACAACAACATTGGAATGGTTCACTTTCTTTAACCAAACATTGACAAAACAGAGAGATTTGTTTTTTTTTTTTCAACATTAACCTTTGGCTTTCCCACGTACTTGAGCTATCTTTTGCTTGATCTCCACGGCTGTGTTGAAAACCCCTAGAGTTGGTTGCTTACACACAAAACACTTGTTGTCTTTCTCATGATGCTGTAATTTCAAAACAACAACATCAACAATAAAGCTCAATTTCACTATGTTTCCTCAAGTTGCAATTATGAATCCCTTTCGAATTCGAATATCATACGTACCTCTAGAGCACAATGTCTGCAGAAGTAATGGCTGCATCTTGTGACAACCGGATCCGAGTATGGTTTTTTGCACATGAGACATGTTAAAGGCAATGCATAAGAGTCGAATTCAAGCTTCCTCACAGTTGGCTTTCTTGGGAGTTCCTTAAAGCTCTCCGTATGTACTGCTGCATTATAGTCAGCTTCAAGGTTCCTCCTAACTGTTTGTTTCTTCGTGACATTCCTATCCTCTAACCATCTTTCCTCTTTCGAATTATCATCAGGTGTCCTTTCACCAGAATCTGCCATTTAAGATCACCTTACTGGTTCGCCTGCAAAAAATACCAAATTTGTACGTATCCTCATTAATTCTCTGAATCAAACACCCACCACCGATTCTAACTTCGATCAGATTTCATGAAGATTCACGACACTAGAGATAATGATTACCGATTTCGAGTCGAAATTAATATCAAGAAACACGATTTCACCTAAAAAAACCCTAACTTTTCATGAACAAGAACATACGCTAAATATGGGAATTGTATGATCGGAAACACCATAACAGAGAACTTACGAAACTACACCAAAACAATCTACACTTTATTCGAAGCTAGAGCTAGGGAATGTAGAATCAACCTTATATCAAAAATGGCGGGAAAATTCCCGACTTGTAAAGAAGTAAAAAAGAACAAAGCAGAGAGAAGAAGAACATGAAAAATAAAGAATGCGATCAATAACTAACCTCGCGTTAAGAAGAAACCAATAATTGATCGGGAAAGTAGCCGGAATCAAGAACACAGTCGACGGTGGCGAAATCTTCCGATTGCGAGAAGGAAGAAGACGAAGAGACATCAAAGTTAGTTACGTTGGATTCGGTTTATATATCGAATTGGGCTGAATAGGCCTTAAATTAGGATTAGGCCCATTCAAAATTCTCGGCGCACTAAGTCTGACCGATCTTTTATTTTTTTTTGCCTTTCCCTCTCTTTTTTCCTGTAATGATCCAGTTTCGAAGAAATCTCCTATGGGGTCTCCATTTTCCAGCGCCATGCCAAGCTTGACCGAAATTAAGTTTCAGAAATTCTCGTTTTAAGTTCATGGGAGAAATCTCACTATCATTTTTTTTCAATCACTGTTGAGTAATCAGTTACTACTTCGACTTTTTTGGTAAGTTTCGGAGATTGAGCGATTTGGGTCTATTGATTTCCGATTTCCGGTTTCCGTTTCTTGTCCTTCGTTTGATAACGTTTTAGGTAACAGTAGTCTTCTGGATAACTCTTTGATTAATCCATATGTTACCTTTTCTTTTCTCGTATCCCCGGTTATGTTCTGCTTTTTGATTAATTTCTAGATTTTTTTGAAGTTGCAGGGAAGAATATTTGAAAATTTAGCTTTATTCGTAACCCTGTATTGACTTATGGGTTTTGGCCGGGACAATCGTGTAAGGTTGTTTTCTTTCTTACAATCTCGTCTTGTAAGATGATGATTACAGTTACAATGGTCGAAATTCCCACTCTAGATTCTCAGAATTTTCGTTGATGGTTTTGTTTTAGGTTCAGAGATTGGATTTCAGAGGGATCATTATCTACCGAGTATGGTTATGGAAGCAGAGTTAGACCATCTTTCAACGCAGTTTTGAACAACGTTCGTAGAGGATTTGAGAAAGGGTCAGATAAAATCAGAACATTCAAGAAACCCTTGAGTTTCGGTAGGCATAAGAAGGAGCAGACGAAGAGCACACAAAAGAACATTATAAACCCACAAGGCTCCTTTCTACAGAACTGGAACAAAATATTTCTCTTTGCTTCGGTGATTGCTCTGGCTATCGATCCTCTGTTTTTCTATATTCCCATTGTTGATGGAGAGAAGCACTGTCTTAATTTGCATTACGATTTGGAGATAGCAGCCAGTGTGCTTCGAACGTTTATAGATGCATTCTATGTCATTCATATTGTGTTTCAGTTTAGGACAGCTTATGTCTCTCCTTCTTCTCGGGTTTTCGGAAGAGGCGAGTTGGTCGATGATCCTAAAGCCATAGCCGTAAAATACCTCTCCTCGTACTTCATTATCGATGTTCTTTCTATCCTTCCACTCCCACAGGTATATATATGACTACTTGGTCCCTTAATTTTCCAGTGATTTAAGGGTTTTCTTGATGCCTCAATAGTAGTCTCTTGTTTGTTCTGCAGCTTGTAGTCTTAGCTGTAATCCCCAATGTGAACAAGCCGGTCTCTTTGCTCACCAAGGACTACCTGATAACTGTCATATTTACTCAATACGTACCTAGGATTCTTCGTATTTATCCACTCTACAGGGAAGTGACAAGAACATCTGGCATAGTTACTGAAACGGCTTGGGCTGGAGCTGCTTGGAACCTCTCTCTCTATATGTTAGCCAGTCATGTGAGTTTTTATGAATTTATTTTACTATATGCCATCTCAAGATATGAATTAATTTGACCAAGTTCATTTGGTAACTTACTATTTGTGTAGGTGTTTGGAGCCTTATGGTACTTAATATCAGTAGAACGAGAGGACAGATGCTGGCGTGAAGCTTGCGAGAAGAGACCAGGCGGGTGTGATTTTAGATTTCTCTACTGCGATGACCAGAGTAACATTACAAATGATTTCCTGACTACCGCGTGCCCGTTTATCGACCCTGATGATATAACAAATTCGACGGTCTTCAACTTTGGCATCTTTACTGATGCTTTACAGAGTGGGATTGTTGAATCTGATGATTTCTGGAAGAAATTCTTCTACTGCTTCTGGTGGGGACTGCGTAATCTAAGGTTTGTAGCTCTTTCTAGTTGGAACAATTCCATGTCCACCTAACACGAGACACGTATGACAGCAACTAAGATATTGACTAGTTAGCCAGATATGTAACAAAGACTATTCTGATCACTTGCTTTCTGGGTGCAGTGCATTGGGACAAAATCTCGATACGAGCAAATTCGTTGGGGAAATCATCTTTGCAGTATCAATTTGCATATCTGGACTAGTCTTGTTCGCTCTACTTATCGGTAATATGCAGGTAAATCCTCTTTGAAACCACTCCATTCATTGGCACAGATAAATCACAAGGAAGATGAGATACTGATGATCCACTTCCCATTACAGAAATACTTGGAATCAACAACAGTTCGGGAAGAGGAGATGAGAGTGAGGAAAAGAGATGCAGAGCAATGGATGGCTCATCGGATGTTACCAGAGGACTTGAGGAAACGTATCAGAAGATATGAACAGTACAAATGGCAAGAAACCAGAGGAGTGGAAGAAGAAAACCTTCTGCGTAACCTCCCTAAAGACCTCAGAAGAGACATTAAACGCCACTTTTGCCTTGATCTTCTCAAGAAAGTAAGTCTTCAAAATTCTCCATTGATTTTTATACAAATTACTAATCAAATACATATCTTGTGGTAAAAGGTACCTATGTTCGAGATAATGGATGAGCAATTGCTAGATGCCGTATGTGACAAGCTAAAACCAGTGCTCTACACTGAAAACAGCTACGCAATCCGAGAAGGCGATCCAGTGGAGGAGATGTTGTTTGTTATGAGAGGAAAACTGATGAGCGCCACCACAAACGGTGGCCGGACTGGCTTCTTCAATGCCGTGTATCTCAAAGCTAGCGACTTTTGCGGCGAAGATCTTCTCACTTGGGCATTGGATCCTCAATCTTCGTCTCATTTCCCGATCTCGACAAGAACAGTTCAAGCTTTAACCGAAGTAGAAGCCTTTGCTCTTGCGGCAGAAGATCTCAAGTTCGTAGCTTCGCAATTCAGGCGCCTCCATAGCAAACAGCTTCAACATACTTTCAGGTTTGGTCTATTTATCTTTTTGACAAATCTGTTTGAAAAGAACCGGTTCTGTTTGGTTTGATTCGGTTTAATTTCAGGTTTTATTCGGTACAATGGAGGACATGGGGCGCATCTTTCATACAAGCAGCGTGGCGGAGACATTGCCGGAGGAAACTGGCTAGGTCATTAACCGACGAAGAAGATCGATTCCGAAACGCGATTGCGAAACGTGAACGTGACTCCTCATCGTCGTCGAGCCTTGTCGCCACCTTGTACGCGTCGCGATTCGCTTCAAACGCGCTTCGTAATCTGCGTCACAATAATCTTCCTTTGCTCCCACCTAAACCCTCCGAGCCCGATTTCAGTGGTGGTCAAATTAGAAACCCTTGAAGTTTTCTTCCATGACCACTTGTATATTGTAATCAAATTACAGAAAGTAGATCACTGTTTACAATTAAAGTCTTGGCTATATGGTCACATTTTGATTTGGTAGTAGATTCTGATTGCGCTGTTATTACCTTGACGGATCCTGGACCGGATTGACCTAGTAATTGACTCATGTCTATGTTTTTTGGCATGCCGTTAAGTTTCTCAACAATATGGTGTAGTATGTGAATGCACATAAAAACCAAATTTTAAGAGCAACAATATGGTGTAGTATATTGATTTCTATTGTTTTAGCTATAGCTTTTGTTTTTTGGATTGAGTAATCCCCTTATTAGGAATAGAGGTTGGTTCGAAGGAATTATGGTTTGATAGATATGTAATAGGATTTATGGAGTTACTATTTGTACCTCATTTTCTTATAGAATCACTTAATGTCATTGTTGTAGTTGATCATTTAAACAATAAAAAATCATATTATATATTCCCGATCCTATTACATCAGTCGAGGAATTACCCGAAATTCGTTTTTGAAAGCTCTAATGGCCATTCTCGAATGAGCAATTGATATTGAAATCGTTAAGTTTGGATTTGGTGATTGAGTGGGAATAGAGTGTCCAGATTAGCGATCTAAAATGGTTAAGCCTACGTGGACAATCAATAACAGTGATACCAAATTCTACATAGTTATATCTAGAAGACTGCATAAATTTATACCTTGTATAACTCAAATTGTGAATCATAGGAGCTTCCTTGATTAACTAATGATTTTAGTACTAATGGGAATAGAGTGCCCAAATTAACGATCTAAAATGGTTAAGTCTACATGGACAATCACTAACAGTGATACCAAATTCTACATAGTTACATCTAGAAGACTGCATAAATATATACCTTGTATAACTCAAATTGTAAATCATGGGAGCTTCCTTGATTAACTAATGATTTTAGTACTAATGTTCACCAGATTTACTTTTATTTTATAGGTGAAAAAACAAAGTAAAACATATGTGTCTCTTAGCTTGAGTTGAATTAGATTTACTATAATACTATTGCATGCACACTATTCCATGTGGAATGGATCCTTAACCATATGCGATGTTTTTTAGGTCCAATTACGTCAAGGTGATTGGGCAACTATCGAGGATCTTCGAGTTTTTTTGGTTGTACAATCAGTGGCGAACCCACTAGTAAGGAAGGTGGTTTGGTTCAGCTGACCCACCTTAAATAGTTAAAAACAATTAAATGCAGTTATTGATAGTGTAATTTTTGTAGCTCAGTTGGTTCAACAGTATGTAAAGTGACCCTCCGTTCTAGAGTTCGACTCCCCTTAAGACCCACAACTCACGAGTATAGCATCATGATCGAGACCGGTATAAACAGTCAAATCTGCAACGACTTCTCAAATGTCTTCCACATTCGTAATGGTGGATATCGATTGGATCACACAGTTAGTGAGTATTATTATTTCCTCTCTCTGTTTCCTTTTTTTGTTTTATGGTCTAGCTAATGGTTATGCTAATATTTATGGTAATGTTTATGCTAATGTTTATGTTTATTTATGGCAACACTAGCCGCAAACGGCCGATTCTATAGTGTAGTTAAAAAAAAAAAAAAAAGACATCAAACCGACATTAGGCGAGCCCAAAAGTGTATATCATAGCCCAACAAGTGGAGACAGACAGACAGACTTAGGGCTTCGTTTTTCTCTTCCCCCTTTTCCTCTTTCGATTTCTCGATCGGATTTCTCCTTGTTCGTCTCCCCAGCTTCAGAAATCGCAATCAATGGCGGATCAGACTTCTACGCCGTTGCAGTTTTTCGTGAGGCTACTCGACGGGAAATCTCTAACTCTAACTTTCGCCTCTCCGTTGGCTTATGGCAACCAGATCAAGCAGCGGATATTCGAACATACGAAGATTCCGACGCATCTACAGCGTTTGATATGCGGAGGGTATCAGATCTCCGATGGATCCGTGGTTTCTCAGCCTGATTCCACCGTTAATCTTGTCCTTTCCCTCCGTGGAGGTAAAGGAGGGTTCGGTTCGCTACTTCGTGGTGCGGCGACGAAGGCTGGTCAGAAGAAGACCAATAACTTCGATGCGTGTAGGGATATGAGTGGACGGAGGTTGAGGCATGTTAACGCTGAGAAGAGACTGGAGGAGTGGAAAGAAGGAGAAGAGGAGAGGAAGCTTGAGAAAATAGCGCATGAGTTTCTGAAGAAGCAGGCCAAGAAAGTGAAGCAAGGTGTAGGAAATGGAGCCACGCAGAAGTATGTGAAGAAGTACAAGGAAGAATCTGATAAGTGTATTGAGGCTGTGGAGTTGGCTTTGAAAGAATCATTTCAGAATGGGAAGAGGAAAGGGAAGATGGTTGCAGAATCTGATAAGTCCAAGCGATTGAAGATATGGTAATGACACAATCTCGAATCTTTTTCATTGTTTAGGGCCTTTGATCGGTATATGCGTGAATAGAAGATTCTTAAAGTGATTTTGATTGCAGAAATTGTTATTGTTCTGAAGAGTTTTTGTGACTCAGTAGTCTCGTATTTGATATCTGATGATGTTATTTCGTTACTTGTGTGTTCTTTATATCTTTATTTGTATTGTGTTTTCAGGAAGGGAAAGAGAGCTGTAGAAGATAGTGACAGTGATGATAGCAGCGACGAGGAGGATGAGAAATCTGTTGTTCTAAACAATGGGAGTCAGGTTGTTTCAGATAAGGAGACTGATGAATGTTCAGGCTCAGGTTCGGCAATGGCTGGAGCTCATGATGGTGATTCTTCTGGTAAAGCTTCTTGCAATAGTTGTTCAGAGGAAGAGAAAGACAATGTAGTGCATCAAAGTTCAGATACAGCTAAGGGAGAAATCACTGGTGTGGAGTTAATTAATGAAGAGAAGATGGATGATTCACCTCTTGCCATCGTTGATGCAGTGGGTCAATCTGAAAAGGAGGAGAAGTCAAGTGGAGTCGCAGAAAAATTTATGGTCGAAGTAGCTGATAAGAATCAAGGCAATGATTCTGAAGTTAAGAAAGGAGCTGTTACCGGAGAAACAGTGCCTGCTGATGTAGACTCTTGCAAAGCTGCCGAGCCGCTGAACTTTGATGACTTCAACTCAGCAACAGATCTGGAGGTATGTATATTCAAATCAAGTTGATGTCTATGAACATTACATATCAGCAACTCTAATTGCTTTGTAATACTGCTTGTGCTAGTTCGTGTTGCATCAATCTCTTCCAAACATTTATTGTAACCATCTGTGTTTTGTTTTCAGGTCATGGGGATGGAGAGATTGAAGACTGAGCTTCAGTCACGTGGACTGAAATGCGGAGGGACACTGCAAGAGCGCGCTGCGAGGCTATTCTTGCTTAAGTCAACACCACTCGATAAGCTCCCAAAGAAATTGCTGGCCAAGAAATGAAGAAAGTGTACTATCCTTTTTGAAGCTCTCTACTTGTTGTACACACAAACTCGCATGTGTAATATCAGTTCTAAGCTTTAATGACTCACCACTCACTAATCCAACTTTTTAGTATTATCTCCAGTGGTAAAATAGCATCAAACTTGCGACTTGTAGTTTACACAATTACTGTATGTTCAACAAAGATTGTGTATTTAGAGAAGAGTATACTTCAGACAAAGCAGAGAGTTAAAACTAGACAAAACTGAGGGAGTCTTTGACTGACAAGTGACAACAAACGTGAACTTCCCAAAGAGGGCACAAGATAAGATCTCTTGCTCACTGTTTAGGAAAAGCTAGCTACACCTGAGTACTTGAATTAAGTTTACACACAAAACGAGAGTGTACAACTTATCTCACGTTTCTCCGACTCCACTGTGAAAATGAAAAATCTACTTTTGTTGTTACATGAGTTAATGCGAAGGAATAGTTTACAGATACAACAATGTTTTACTGGGAGTTTTGTCCTCTTGACAAAGCAAACATAGGGTTTCTCCGGTTTTTGATTCAGGAGTGAAAACTAAGTGGTACAATGTGAAGCTTGATATCTTTTGAAGAACAAACCTTGTCTTTCGTTAGCATCATTGCATAGTAGAATTCTGCATTAGATCTTGTGCTTCCTTTATGGCTGAGCTCGCAGCATGTAGCACTATTTTTTTAAGCTACATTGTAGCAGCAAAGAGAAATAAAAGGAGGTTAACATAAGCTGAAACTAGAAACCTTTTAGCTTCGGAATCGAAGTTTGAGTTATTAGAGTTGTACCTCTAGTTTATCTTCGTTGGATCTGTGGACTTTTGGTAATCTCCGGAACTCTTGTGTTAGTCTAAGGCATTCTTCTACGCTTTCAGGAGCAACAAAATCTAGTGCCACCTTTATGCAAGACTGGAAACAATTCAAATATTAGAAATTTAGAATCATTGATTTGTGGAAAGTTGAAAAAGCTAACGAGCAAAGAAAGAATGAATCAATCAAGACATCAAAATAAAGGGTAGTTGGGTGGTTGCTTACCTGTCTATTCCTCACTTGGTGAGGACAACCCGCAGGGATGAAAACAGCTTCCCCGAGGTGTTGCACAAATGTCCATGGTTCTATACCTGCATATAAACACATATATTGACCGTTCACCAAAGCAAAGAAGATAAATGAGCTTGTAAAGCTGAACAAGTCGAGACCAGAATCTTACCCATTTCCTCCTTCAACTGTTTCTTCTGGCTTTCATTCAAGAAAAAAGTCTGGTCATGAATTGGGTGATCTACCTGAAGTAAAACAGAAGAACAAATTTCAGATATCTCACACATTAGTGATTACTTCAATACCTAACATTTACAAAATGTTGTATGCGATGATACATACAGACTTCACAGGGTTGTTATTGGTGTGACGGAATTCATGCTTGTGCCTTTTCAAAAACTCCATAAGTTTTGGAGCATCCTCTCTCCGGAAAATATCCCAGACAGCACCACCATGCTCATCCTTGGATCCCTCATTGGCATTGCACTCAATTTCCTTAAGAGTATCCGTTGTCTGCTCTTGTATGGATTTCCCATTAGTTATCACAGGCTGTGGGGGATTATCCGCTGTATCGCACGGGGCGGTTAAAAGAAGTGTTGGCGTCACTGTTAGTCCATTCTCCACCGAGGGATCATCTTCCCTTTGGTGTAGTGGGGATAATTTCTCTGTCCCCAAACAGATGTCATAATGATTCTCGTCAGCAATTGATTCAATTGTCAGCGTTATTTCCTTCTGAGGAATTAAACCGGCATCTGCCTTTGGATCATGACCTGACTCCATAGCGGTAGTGCAAGAATATGAACCAGAAGACCCTTCTATAGGATCAGCACTTTCAACGTTAGTGCAGTCACCTGAAATTTAATCCATATTCAGTCATATGTCAATTACACATAATTGATTAGAGGGAGCTATTTGCAATACCTTTCGAAACAAATATTTTATCAACTTCTTGTGAGCAGGACGGTCTCAAACTGCCATTTGATTGTTCTTCGTTAGTTGCCTGATTTGATTGCTCTTCGTTAGTTGCCTTGTCCTTTAAATCCTGTTCTTCCAGAACACCATTGCATATCTGTAAAGCTTCCACATCATCCATAGGTTCAACCGAGATGATCTTATCTTCCTCCACTTCTTTTAGTGACTTGTTTTCAAATTCAATGGCTTCTGTCCGTAGACCACCGCGCTGTTTACGCAGCTTGGATTCTGCATATTTTTCCTGTTCTGCTTCCATCATTTCGTATCGCCAGGGAGGTATTTCCACTTTCGCTGTGTGTGTCAGCACATTGACCTAACTCAAATCCATAGAAGTATAGAAAAATTAATCTCCAATGTAGGAAGGAAGGAATGGACAGCATAATAAATCTTTAATCAGCTTAATTAAGATCACTTCAGAAAGTAACCATGTACAGATCCACTCATTTACAGATTTTAAGAATCGACAGCTCAGTTATTAGTATGATGAATTTTCAATCAGGTTTATGTCTATGAAGAACTGAGAAAAAATTGGTGAGCGTACCGCGTCAGAAATATCACAATGTAGCTTTGTTACAGAATCTCCTCTATCAAGCTCTTCAGGGTAACCATATGCAATGTATGTCTTGGGTCCAAGATCTGGCTTTATAGATTTTTTTGGAAGTCTTGTAGCGAGATTTAGGATACCAGACTTGGGGTCAGTGTAATCAAAGAAAGGCAATGCAGCAATAAACTCCGCATTATGCCTTGGAAGGCGCTTTTCAAATAAAGTTGATGGAGGCCAATCCTTCAATTTCAACATTTCTGGCCAACCAGTGCGATGCATGCGGCCATCTAAGTAGCCTGCGAAAAACTGATGAATATTTATCTCAACCTACAAGAGAAATGGGTGGTAATGAGTAAACTTCTTAGGATACATATACATGGGATGCTAAAACACTTAGAATTAGGTTGACTGACCTCACACCAGTCCCAGCAATCCAAAGCTTTCACGGCTTTTGCCTCTTCTTTACATTTGACCTTTGGATCCATCTCCCTAAAAGCCCTCCACATAACCATTGGTTCCCAACTTAGTCCTGATGTCTTCTCGAGAACATTTCTGACTATCACAGGTTCCGCCCTCATCCAGTGCGACTGAAAATGAGCAATATCGTCTTCCGCCAGATCAACAGCGTTTGGGGAGTATAAGAAGTTATCATGAGCGTTCTTCCTAGATGCTGCCTGCCTCCTGACGGAATCAGAACTGGTTACGCATGAGGAACATTCGTGAGCAACATCCACATCTGGTGGCTTAAAATGCAGAGTAACTTCCTCTGCCTTCGTTATCAGATTTTCAACCCAATCACTTTGGCATATTCGTTTCAGTTCCAATGTTGAAGTACCGCAACCACCACACTCTTTTGGAGGGCATGGAATGGTACCATCTGAATTAAGCCTCCACTTAGAGAAATGCAAAGGAACGTAGGCTCCGGAATCTTTTCCTTGAACTGCTCGGAGTTCGCATTCATATTCTGGCCCTTCTTCGTTTTGCTTCCCATCACTCTCTTGGTCGTGGAATCCCTCTCTTAGCTCCTTGCAGCAAGCAAGACATATATCACATGAACAGTCTGGATTCGGACAGCTTCTGAGAAAATTAGCAATGGATGTGCTGCAGAGATCACTGTTGTAGAGAGAAGACGAGATTGTAAGCAAACAAGGAAACACGGAGTAACGTATAATGTAAAAGTACAGTTGAATGGAGCATCAGTGGCATTTCAAAGAAAGAGATGTGTTTGCTTGGTTGGGTAACTGGAAATCTGTTATGCTATATTCAATATGCAAGGTCCCCAACTATACCTGACATGTTTATGGAACCTTGTTTCACATGTGAAGCTTGTTTTATTTCAAGAAGAAGGTACAAGTCAAGATCATTCCTTTTTCTTTTTCTAAGTTCACATCGGCACCGATCGGATTCGGTTTAGTTTGAGTAGCCAAAAAACCATAAAAAGTTTTGGATTCGGTTTGGTTTGGCTACCGCCGAAAGATCCAGAAAAGTTTTGGATTCGGTTCGTTTGGTTAAATTGTACCCGAACCAATAGATATAATAACAAAAAGAAAATTAAAAAATTGTAAATAATAAAATAAATCATGTAAATCGATCCGAAAGTTTTGATTTAAAAAGGTTGAATATTGTGGAAGCCCCTTTGGTCCAGTGGTTGATCAAAGGTTTATTAATGTTTATACACATCAGGAGGTCTAGAGTTCGAATCCTAGGTTATGCGATTTATTATGCAGATTATTGGAGGTGAGTTTATAGGAACTCTTCGGCGTTAAGGCATGGAGGCGTGGATTTATAAGAATAGGTTAAAAGTTGCTCGTTGTATCTCATAATTTGTAATAAAATAATAAATCAGACGATAAAAAAAAAAAGTTTAAATATCAGGATCCGTATTTTACTATTTTCATACAATTTTATTAAACTGAAACTTTGAAAAATACCACCTAACCACCTGTCAATATTATTTTTTTTTAATTTTTTTTTAACTCTTGTAGTTTTATTAAAAATGGAGAATTCTAAAAATACCACAATTTTCTCAAAAAATTCCTTAGATACCTACCTACTTTAACTCTTCAAAACTAAATCCTAAATATGAATTAGTTAACACAAACAAAAAAACACATAAAGTATGAATACTTAAAAATCATTTTTTGTATTTTTTATACTTCAAAACTATAAATATGAAAAATTATTTTTTGAAAAAGTGATATTTTGGAAACTTTTTTTTTCTTTTCAAAATGTGGTATTCAATGATATTTCTCTATTAAAAATTAGTAATTTTATTAAAAAGAGAACAAGGTAGATAGAATACCAACCAAAACCGGCGTTCACTAGAAAGTGAACCAGAGATAAAACCAGCAGATCCTAAAGATCCCCGGAAACGAAGCCTTATATATGGGTTAAGGGAGACTTTGAACTAACAAAAATCCAATGAAAGACAAGGAAAAATAACTCCAAAATTCAACTTAAAAAGGGATCAAAATAGAAATGGATCAAAAGAGAACCTCTCAGTACTACTTTCGATGATATCCATAATATCTTTTATTTAAATTTAATTAATTTTCTTAATTATTTTTTGTAATTTTTGATTATTCAAGACGAATGCAGTTTATATATGGATATCCATGGATCCTGATCCGTATACTAATTTTTTAGATCCGTTTGAATCTGGATACTAAAAATGTCAGATATCTGGTCTGTAGTCACCCCATTTGGAACTTTAAGTCTAGAGACAAGTTCTTTGTGGTGACAATATGAGTTTAATTTAAAGCTGATAGAATGATTTCAAAGAGTCACATACAAAATTGACTGTTCAATTAGAAACATCCTGAATTTGGCTTATTCCAAAAACTGAGAAAAATCCAAGAAAAAGTCCAAAAGATTAATGCACATCAAGAAAAATCCCTAGATTACCTTCCCCGGTTAAAAAAGATTCATCCTCCTCTCCTTACACTAGAAAAAATTTAAACGGCATAACAATGATTGAATCGCCATAGCCACAACCATCAGCTTTCGGCCCTCATGTTGAACCACGATGAGAGCTACCCACCATCTCGAAACATTTTTTCTTATCTTTCCCAAAAGCTCAATCTCATCTCAATCAAAGCTCATACCAGGAAATTATGCTTGTTTTACACCAGTAAATACAACATGTCCGCGGATCAGCTTCTTCATCACAATATTTTTATATTGTAAGGTCGATTCTAGACGAACTGTGAGAAACTACGCGATCATAATCATTCAGAAAGACCAGAATCATTCAGATCTGAACAATTAGAGAGCTATCAGCGCTTTCTTGCAGAGGATCCAATCTGGCCGAACTAGATTTCAGGTAAGGATCATGTTCAATCTCATCGTTGGTTATCATGATTCCTTGAATAACAAGTTAAGTTTTGCTTGGTTGGATTTGATGGTCGCAAATGCTATGTTTAGACAATTGTAGGTTTGAGTTGCTTGTATGATATGTCAAGTATGTTTCCAGCATGGTGTGTGGTATGTCTTGTGCGTGGATTAAGATTGTGTTTGGTATAGTTGTGCTATGGTGAGATGTCTTGAGTGTGATGTTTGTGCATTCATGAATGCATGGGCCGGAGATGGCGTTGCATACTTGCATTGAGCATGAGTTGGAGATGTTGTTCCAGATGAGGTTGCATTCATGCACAACATGACATATGCATGTCATGTTTAATAGGCGTCTTGAGCTAGGGATGTGATGGGTTTCGTGTAGCATGGCTTACGTAGTTTGTGATTTTGGTAGTTGTGGATTTGATGAGCTCTAAGCTTGTTCTCATTGAGTAACTTCGTTTTGTTCACCTCTTTTTTTCCTTGTTTTTCGGATTATGTGACAAAAGTGACAATTGCATGTTGTTGATGTTTATAAAGTATGGCGTCATGGCATAGATCAACAACTATCCGTGATCTCGAGTTTGACTTTGTGTTTGACTTATTATCTTAACCCCGATCTCTCGTGTTGTGTCAGAGTCGGTCCTGGGCTAAAGCCCATCAAGCAGCTGCTTTAGGCAGCAATATATATATAAAATATGAGGGCATTAAAATAACATAAATTCTTTTGGTACAGTGGTTAATTCAAGAGTAAATCTACCTCAATTTATGAGTTCGAACTCTCACCATTCCTTTTAACAATTATAAGGGCAGCATTTTTTAATGGGGCTTTAGACATCAGATCATGATGGGCCGGCACTCTTGTGTGCTAAAGAGGTCCGGGGGTTACACATTTTGTAGGCTTAAGCCTAAAATAGTTTCCCATAAATTTGTATGATACACAATTTTGCTCTTTTAGATCTTTTTGGGTTCTGACTTTCTATTATTTATTTATCCGTCAAACAAAGTATATTTGGTACAATCTTTATCATTTCTTGAAGAATTTAAAGGAGATTGAACCAATTTGATAGAGAAAATACTCAATAACAGGAACAATAAAACCTATTAACTGATGCTGGATATATTAATTATTGAGTAATTAATTAAAAAAATTTGGTTTCAAATTGATCAATATATCAATTTCTAGGTCCATAAATTAATATTTATATAGATCAAATAGTCCCGACACTATTGATTTATAGGACAGTAATCTAATGAAGTTTGGGAATTCGGCAAAAAAAATCCTAAATTATGTCAGATTTGCCAAAAAAAACCTGAACTACAATATGACTGGAAAAAACCTAAACTTTGCATTGATTTTTTTCGTAAATTCCAAATTTTGCATTGATTACCAAAATAGACCTCAGTTAAAATTTTCTGTTAAAAAGTTAACATCCGTTAAACAACCATTTACTATAGTTGTTAGTCACAAATGACGTCGTTTTGGACTACAAGAATTCAACCAAAAAAAGTCTGAACTTTGCGAAACTTTTCAAAAAAAGCCTGAACTTTATCAAACTTGCCAAAAAAACCTAGGTGGTGATTGGTAAGACCACTTTTATGGTTGTAGAGACTTGAAAAAAAAAAAAAATCTTAAAAGTCTTTTTTTCACCAATCGCACTTTATCAAAATAACAGTCCTAAATGTCCTCCTTAATTTTTTCACAGCCACTTTTTATCTCTTTGTTCATTTTACATTGTGTTTTTTTCAAAGTCACTTTCCTATGGTTTCTTTTTTTTTAAAACAAAGTCACAGCCACAAAAGTTTTCACAGTAAAAGTTTGATGTTAAAAATTACGGGAATTACAGTCAAAGTCCTTACCAATCACCACCCTAAACTTTTTGAATCGTATTAAGCTTTAATCTGTAAATTCGTTTTGATCTCTAAAAAATGCAAAAAATATGTTCACCACATATCGAACCCGGGTCTGATAGTCAATGAGAGAGTCACTTGCCACTGTGTTAGAGGACTTGACAATTGTTTACGAACATAATTCATTAAATACACAACTCAAAGATACGAACTCTAATTTTACAAAATCCCCAAATCGATTTTAAATAATATCGAAACCATACACCATTTGAAACCCATCACAGCATGTATTTTATAAAACTCTCAACTTGATTTTAAATGATCTTGAAACCGTACACCATTTGAAACTCATCACAGGGTATATTTTACAAAACCCCCGAACCGATTTTAAATAATCTCGAAACTATACAATATTTGAAACCCATCACAGTGCATATTTTACGAAATCTCAAATAGATTTTAAAAAATCTCGAAACCATACCCCATTTGAAACCCATGATATATATAAAATCGATTTGAGGGTTTTGTAAAATTAGGGTTCGTATCTTTGAGTAGTGTATATAAGTAACTATATTCATAAAACAATTGTAAAATCCAATCCTCTAGCACTGTGGCAAGTGACTCTCTTATTGACTATCGCAACTCGGGTTCGATATGTGGTGAACACATATTTGCTGGACTTTTTAGAGATCAAAACGACGTCGGTTATTTAACGGCTGTTAATTTTTTAACTGGATATTGTTTTTTTTTGGCAAGTCTCGGCAAATTTCACGGTTTTTTTGGCCGAATTCCCAAAGAAGTTTTAGTGTAATTTTCTTGATATACAAGATTTAACCGAGCTAGGGTTAAACTTTGCCCCCAAAGATAGACGAAAGTAACCTAGCAAGGGGGTGTAGAACCCCTGTGTCCCCTCATCTATACCGATTGCCCGTAGCTCATATGTGAAGCTCATTATAATTGAAATGAATATATAACGAAATCAAATGAAACTACTTAATAAGATCATAATCTCATCAACCACCTAGCAATCAGATTAACAATTAGGTCGCTATCACATTTCCTCATGAACTTGGTGATAACCGCTACGTAACGCTCTCTCTCCCTACTGCCTATTGCAAAAGATACCTCGGGTCAAGAATATAAACCTAAATAATCGAATGATTTTTCTAAGGGGATAGATCAACCAAGCACTCAAANCAAAAAAAAAAAAAAAAAAAAGGCAAAGGAGTTGCCTAAGATTTGAAATGTTACCAGTATATGCGTTCACTCGGATCAAGTTTGCAGAAAGCAATGTCGGATTCAGTTACAGAAACTCCTATCATAAAACAGGTTGGTGAGTGGAAAATATAAACGAAGAAGAAATAAGAGGATGGAACATACCTCTAATTGTTGCTTCAGTCTCTAGTTCACGGTTCTGCTCTGCATTAATATCCCTAAGAACCGGAAGAACTTTAACTAATAGGTACTGCAACTGCTGGAACTTGACATTCATGTCTTTTTCACTTCGGACCTGAAATTCAGAATAAAATTCAACATTTCATCCCACGAGATTCACATGAAAACAGTGGTGTTAACAATCTCCCTTACCTTGACGAGCAAAGGTTCACGCAAACAAGCTCTGCAATTACAATTCCCCAGACAGAATGGACAGGCAGCTTGAACTTCCTCACTCGTTCTCTCAGGATACCTACAGAGAGACTCAGTATAGTGGAATTTTCACAAATTAAAGAAGACAAGTAGAATCATAAACATACCATCTCTTTATGCAGTCATAGCAGTAACGCTTCTTGATACATATGGAGCAGAAGACAAGATCATCCTTCTTAGTTAAGTTCTTACATTGATGGCATGTCAAACCAATATAACCTCTGGTTCCATCAGACTTATCCTGGAAGAAGCAAAGTTTCAATTACATTTCCTCACTCAGAAACCAAATTCATGTTTTTGACAGTTGAAATTACAGAAAGAAAACGAACCTTTTCGGGAGTATACACGTCTCTCTCAGTAGATCGGTCCCCACCATCAGATTTTCTTCCCCTTGGCCTTCCTCTTGGCCTTCCTCTTGGTCTTCCTCTTGGTCTTCGTTCAGTATTCGATGATTCTATGCAGCTCACATCTTTCTTCCTCCTCTTACTAGGCTCATTGTCAGATCTCCCGTCGGGACGTACCCGATTTGATCCGTCGGAAGCCACTGATGTCTCCATAAACAGCTCCCTCGGCCACCACCGGAGTTTTTTCTCGTCGATCTATCAACGTCCGTTTCTGATTATCACGTGGCGACAATCCAGAGAGTGTGTAAGCTGGGATCGGATGGTCGTTATCCGATATTAACTTTCCTTTCTCTTTATAATATTATTTTTCAGTTACAAATGTTATATACTATTCTTTTTTACCAAATATAACCATAATCTACTGTTTTCTGATTGACTCCATGTTATGCGTGTTTCGGCATTTCCGAGGGTCGAGGAAGCCCTAAAAGACCTCTTTATGGGCCTTTTCGTTTGGGCCTTATCAGTATGGAGGCCGTATATTTATTGAATTATGAATTGAAATATTAGCAACGTTTGGTATCACAAGGTGGTCTAGGGGACTTTGATACTTCATAAGATGACCCGAGTTTGAGCCTCTTGTTAGGTTATGTAAATTGTCGTATGATGGAAGCAGTGATGCTATCTGAAAACTGTTTGCTTCTTAACGTGAAATGGTTCATAGATACAGAGGCCTAATCTAATGAAAAAAGTTATGACTACTTTAGATTGTTTTCAGGCCACTTCGTTCTAGTTTACGACTTCAAATTTAGCACCGCTGCTGTCAGGTCAAGCTCCTTTTGGGGTTTCACAAGCATTGATTAGCTTCACACAACAAACCTCGTCTTTCGTTGGCATCATTGCGTAGTAGAATTCTGCATTAGATCTTGTGCTTCCTTTATGGCTGAGCTCGCAGCATGCAATACAATTTGCTTCATCTATAAACCAGTAAAAGGAGGTTAACAACATAAGCAAACTAGACTCTTTGTAGCTTCAAAACTGACTGCCATTATCCCAAGATGATTCACAAAAACCAGATATAATGAAATATTCAAAAGTACCTCTAATAAATCTTTGTTGGGTCTGTGTTGTTTTGGTAATCTCCGGAAATCTTGTGTTAGCCTAAGGCATTCTTCAACGCTTTCAGGAGAAACAAAACCTAGTGCCACCTTTATGCAAGACTGGACACAGAAGGGTCACTAACATTTCAGATGTCAACATGTTGACATTGTTGCTTTTTTTCGTTAAGTAGAAACAGTGAATGAGCAAAGATGCTCGATCCAGATGAATGAAAAATGTCACAAGAAGAAGGGATTGGATTGGTTGCTTACCTGTCTATTCCTTACTTGGTGGGGACAACCTGCAGGGATGAAGACAGCTTCCCCGAGGTGCTGCTCAAATGTCCATGGTTCTATACCTGCATATAAAAAACATGCATTGACTGCTTAGTCTGCTTGCCATAGCAAAGAAGATTAATCAGCTTGTAAATCAGAACAGGTCAGGACCAGAATCTTACCGAATTCCTCCTTCAACTGTTTCTTCTGGCTTTCATTCAAGAAAAAAGTCTGGTCATGAATTGGGTGATCTACCTGAAGCAAAACAGAAGGAAAAATTTCAGATATCTCAAACATTAAGGACTACTTCAATACGGAATCATTTACAATTGTCGCATGTGATGATACATACGAACTTCACAGGTTGGTTATTGATATGACAAAACTCATGCATGTGCCTTTTCAAGTACTCTATAAGCTTTGGAACATCCTCTCTCCGAAAGATTTCCCAAACAGCACCTCCATGCACATCCTTTGACCTCTCACTGGGATTTCCCTCCGCTTCCTTTGGAGTATCAAGGCTGACCTCTTGTATGGATTCCACAGTTGTCCTCACAGGCTGTAATGGAACATCCTCTGTATCCCAAGGGAAAGGTGGAAGAGGGGTTGGCATCATTAGTCCATTCCCCACTGAGGGACCATCTTCACTTTCGTACTCTGGAGATAATCCCTCTGTTCTGTAACAGATGTTACTATGATTCTCGTCAGCAATTGATTTGTCTGTCAGCGTTCCGTTCTTCTGAGGAATTAAATCCCCATCTGCCTTTGGATCATAACCTCGCTCCATAGCAATATTGCAAGAATATGAGCCAGAAGACCCTTACATAGGACCAGTTTTTTTCAATGTTAGTAAAGTCACCTGAGATTAAACCATATTCAGTAATATTCATAAGCATGGGAGGGGGCGCTCTTTCAAAGAGATTGCACTACCTTCTTGTGAGCTGGACGCTCTCAAACTGCCATTTGATTGTTCTTCGTTAGTTGCCTTGTCAATCAAATTCTGTTCTCCCAAAACATCAACCAAGATGATCTTATCTTCCTTCACTCCTTTCAGTGACTTGTTTTCAAGTTCAATGGCTTTTGAACATAGACCACCGTACTGACTACGCAACTTGGCTTCTGCATATTTTTGCTTTTCTACTTTCATCATTTGGTAATTCCAGGGAGGTAGTTCCACTTTCGCTGTGTGTGTCAGGACATTGACCTAACTCAAATCCATAGAAGTACAGAAAAATTAATCTCCAATGTAGAAAGGAAGGAATGGACAGTATAATAAATCTTTGATCAGCTTAAGATCACCTCAGATCACCTCAGACAGTAATCATGTACAGATCCACTCGAGCTTTTAAGAATGGACAGCTTAGCTATTAGTATCATGAATTTCTAATAACGTGTAGCTAGGTTTATGTCTACGAAGAATGGAAAAAAAATTGGTGGGCGTACCGTGTCAGAAATATCACAATGTAGCTTTGTTACAGAATCCCCTCTATCAAGCTCTTCAGGGAAACCATATGCAATGTATGTCTTGGGTCCGAGATCTGGTTTCAAGGACTTTTTTGGAAGTCTTGTAGCGAGATTTAGGATACCAGACTTGGGGTCAGTGTAATCAAAGAAAGGCAATGCAGCAATAAACTCCGCATTATGCCTTGGAAGGCGCTTTTCAAATAAAGTTGATGGAGGCCAATCCTTCAATTTCAACATTTCTGGCCAGCCATTGAGATGCATGCGGCCATCTAAGTAGCCTTTAAAAAACTGATGAATATTTATCTCAACCTACAAGAGAAAGGGGTGGTTATGAGTAAAAAAATACATCGGATGCTAAAACACATAGAATTAGGTTGACTGACCTCACACCAGTCCCAGCAATCCAAAGCTTTCACGCTTTTCGCCTCTTCTTTACATTTGACCTTTGGATCCATCTCCCTGAAAGCCCTCCACATAACCATTGGTTCCCAACTTAGTCCCGATGTCTTCTCGAGAACATTTCTGACTATCACAGGTTCCGCCCTCATCCAGTGCGACTGAAAATGAGCAATATCGTCTTCCGCCAGATCAACAGCGTTTGGGGAGTATAAGAAGTTATCATGAGCGTTCTTCCTAGATGCTGCCTGCCTCCTGACGGAATCAGAACTTGTTATGCATGAGGAACATTCGTGAGCAATATCCACATCTGGTGGCTTAAAATGCAGAGTAACTTCTTCTGCCTTCGTTATCAGATTTTCAACCCAATCACTTTGGCATATTCGTTTCAATTCAAGTGTTGAAGTCCCGCAACCACCACACTCTTTTGGAGGGCATGGAATGGTACCATCTGAATTAAGTTTCCAATTAGAGAAATGCAAAGGAACATGGGCTTGGGAATCTTTTCCTTGACCTCCTTGTACTCCCCATTCATATCCTGCCCCTTCTGCATTCTTATCCCAATATCTCTCATGATTGTGGAAGCCCTCTCTTAGCCCCTTGCAGCAAGAAAGACATATATCGCATGAACAATCTGGGTTCGGACAGCTTCTGTGAAAATTGGTAATGAATGTGTGGCAGAGATCACTGTGTATAGGGATGACGGAATTTGTAAGAAAACAAAAAAAAAAAATAGAGTTACAATTCAAAGAAATAGATTAACAGAAATCTTTTTGTAGACAGTTAGTCGTAACTATGTCATATTTTATTCAATATGGAAGGTGTTCACTTGTTCTGGATAAAACAGATCGCTTAGAGAAACGAGAACCATTTAGAAGTATCAAATCCATTTTACAAATCCAATAGAAACAATTCCTTTTCAATTGTTTAACATGTGAAGCTTATTTTGAACTCAAATGAAAAGACAATAAAAACCTCAAAGTAAACTACTTAATAAGATCATAATCGCATCAATCACCTACCAACATAACCACCCTAATTATTCCCCGAGATCATTCTTCTTATTGATCATTACATCTCCTTGTGAAGTTGGTGATAATTGCTACGTAATACTAACTATTACTGCCTATTAGAATACGAGAAACAGTATGAGAACTCAATATCGTTGATTTTCCAAAGAAGCAAGATCAACCAAACAGTAGAACCTTCAAACATTGAAATGTTACCAGTATATGCGCTCACTCGGGTCAAGTTTGCACCAAAAAATATCAGATTCTGTCACAGGGATTCCTAGAATAAAAGAGCTTTGTAATGAGAGAATAGAAACAAAGAAGAAATGAGAGGACTGTACAAGTGACCATACTTCTAATTGTTGCTTCAATCTCTAGTTCACGGTTCTGCTCTGCATAAATATCCCTAAGAACTGGAAGAACTTTAACTAACAGGTACTGCAACTGCTGGAACTTGAAATTCGTGTCTTTTTCACTTCGGACCTGAGATTCAGAATAAAATTCAACATTTCATCCCACGAGATTCACATGAAAACAGTGGTGTTAACAATCTCCCTTACCTTGACGAGCAAAGGTTCACGCAAACAAGCTCTGCAATTACAATTCCCCATACAGAATGGACAAGCAGCTTGAACTCCCTCACTGGTTCTCTCAGGATACCTACAGAGAGACTCAGTATAGTGGAACTTTCACAAATTAAAGAAGGCCAAGTAGAATCATAAACATACCATCTCTTTATGCAGCCATAGCAGTAACGCTTCTTGATACATATCGAGCAGAAGACAAGATCATCCTTATTAGTTAAGTTCTTACATTGATGACATGTCAAACCCACATACGCTCTGGTTCCATCAGACTTATCCTGGAAGAAACAAAGTTTCAATTACATTTCCTCACTCAGAAACCAAATTCATGTTTTTGAAAGGTGAAATTACAGAAAGAAAACGAACCTTTTCGGGAGTATACATGTCTCTCTCAATAGATCGGTCGCCACCATCAGATTTTCTTCCCCTTGGCCTTCCTCTTGGTCTTCCTCTTCCTCTTCGTTCAGAATTCGACGATTCTATGCAAGTCACATCTTTCTTCCTCCTCTTACTACGCTCATTGTCAGATCCCCCGTCGGGACATTTTTTCTCTTTCCAATCAGAGTTCATAAGCTAAGCATAGAAGAGAATGAACAACATTCAGAAGTTTAATATCCATGATTTTTGAGAGATATACCAAACCGTTGCAGATATGAAACTGCAGAAATCAAGAAACCTGGTTGGGCGTAGACTTCCTCGTCTGTAGCTGATTTGACTCGTCGTAATCCCCTGGTCTGACTCGCTTCTCCATATCCACCGGAGTTTCACGAAGTGAGAGAGTGACGTGGCAACTGGCAACAATCCAGGGTGTATGAAATTGTCGGAATTTTTCCAGTCGCGCAGGGTTTCTAAGAATCAACCCTATCTCCGGTGGGCTTCATTAAACGTTGTCACCGAAACTAGACTAAGTAGAGTTATATACTTGTCACGTCACAAGGTGTCCAAAATGGTTCCATGGTCTAGCGGTTAGGACATTAGACTCTGAATCTAGTAACCCGAGTTCAATTCTCGGTGGAACCTAATTTTTTTTTTTTTTCCTTTGTTTTCCCATCCCGTACCAAACCATTTCCCAGACCAATCACAAGAAGCTAGTCAGAGATGTTCTCTAAGGCCTTTTTCTTATCCAAACGGTGACGCATCCTAGCGTAAGATTGCCAGTTTCTCTATTACGAGTAGAGAGATTCTGAATTTTATACTGGTTCCGTGGTTCGTGTAGAAATTTTAGGAGAAACGATTTGGCATAATCTTAATGGCAATGGATTCTTTTGAGGTTTCTTTATTGTTCTTAAAAATGGTTTTAATTTCGATTTTTAAAATTTTTTATGCTTGTTTTATCATTTTATGTATATTGATAATTTTTTATTTTTTTTTTGAACAAATGTATATTGAAATTTATCTTGGAATTGTTCTTCTTTAACTAAAAACTTCTCGGCAGGGCGACCCGGGCATCAAACTATATCCACCTATACATTATTTGAGAAGTCCTTTAAGTGGAAAAATCTGATGTGTCATC